>PVIW01005855.1:8375-88047 GCA_004026585.1 Noctilio leporinus | reverse complement strand
GCTATATAGAATTCTATTGTGTAAATGTACCAAAGTTGGTTTTACATTAAGATTGGTGATACCTCATGTGCACCAAGAGGGTATATATAGAATACTTAGCTGATGAAGCTTTCCAAAGAGAGGAGTAATTTTAACACCAAAAAGATAAATAAGCATATGCATATTTATTTTAAAATTTTATTACATTGTATATATTATTTTTATATACTAATATAATTTATTATATATTTATATAGTTGTATTTGTAGTATTTTGTAATATAATAATAAATAAATACAATATTTATAATAATTATAGTTGTGCAATAATTTAATATAATATATTATTGTATAATTTTTAATTATCACCTGAGGGCATATTAAGGATTTTAGAGAGAGTAGAAAGGAGAGAGAAAGTAAGATGCTGGGGGAGAGACAAACATCAATGTAAGAAAGAAACATTGTCTAAACTGGGAATGGAACCCTCAACCTAGGTACATTCCCTAACCAGATATTGCACCTGCAACATTCTGGTGTATGGGACAATGCTTCGACCAATTGAGACATCTGACTGGGACTAATATAATATTTTTATTGTATTAGTTTTGGCTTTGGTCCAAGGAAAGCACACTAAGCTCATTTGTTGTTAAGACTGTTTATTTGTTTTGTTGCTTTTTTTTCCACCATAGGAGTCCAGGTTCTTTCATAGCATCCTATATGTCCAGGGGCTTTCACCAATATTTCACTTGGGCACATCCTACAATCAAATTTTCTTGTCCATTACAAGGAATGGTGTTAAAATTAAGATGGCATGAGTAGTAACCAACCAAAGCACAAATTGTCCACAAAAAACTTATATATTCTGACAAATGTTACTGCACTGGTACAATTAAATGTTGAACCTGCAAATGTCCATCAAAGATAACCTTCTTACCAACCACTCCCTCTACAAGTTGTTTTTTGCTTTGCAGATATGTTACTATATTTCTGACAATTCTAATCAAATTTGCAAATTTATGCAAATCCTATAAAACATTTTTAAACATCATTACTTTCTCAAAAATATGATGTTGAACTAAAAGTTCTCTAAAGTTTCTTTTTTAATTATGTTTTATTGATTATACTATTACAATTAACCCCAATTTTCCTGCCTTTCACTTCCTCCACCAAACACCCCATTCCCCACTTTTCAGACAATCCCCACATCATTGTTTATGTCCACTGGTCATGCATATATAAGTTTTTTATTTTCTACATTTCCTATACTGTAGTTATTCTGATTCAACCCTGCCATTAGGGCCTGGTTTATGCAAAAGTGGCTTATTTGAAAAGTTACTCCAGGAAGAAAATTAGAGGGATCAGGATAGCTGAGGCAGGAAGGAGTAAAGTTAACATAATTGATGAATTATTTAGTAACATTCCGATCTGGGTAACTTGACTTCATTTCATGAAAGACACCTGATCTGTCCACTTGAGGATAGATTATAAGACTGAGAGTCTGGAAAGAGGGCAATTGGGCATTTCATGTAATCCCTTCACTCTAGCAACCTTCTTTGAAATGAAGTTTGTGTATGCAGGCTTTCTGTCAAGACTTAACACATTCTGCTTAGGTATAACATGGTTAGTAGAAGACACTGTTGGTGTTCCATCTATAATTATTTTATCAATAGCACGTATCCAGTCCCCTTTTTATTTCAGCAATGAGAAAAGGCTTATCTCTAACAGATAAAAGGTATTTTAAAAATATAGAACATGTTAAAATTGTTATGTAATATGAGAATAGTGCCATCATTAAAATGGAGGACTTGAAGTTCAGTCCTTACACAAGACAACATAACCAAAGTTCTTGATCCTTATCCTAGTTCTGTTTTGATTCTGTTTGTTGTCTCATAGGGACAGTTTGACAATTTTTAAAGGCCCTTGCAATGTTAAAATTGTAGCTTTCTAGAATCCATCTGCTTTTGCTCCTACCCCATAATAACACAACTGGGACTTGTTTTGAATATTACTGACAGTTTGAGGTATCTGGCATATTATTTTGGGAATTTCTGCTAATTTATGTCACCAAAATTACTGATTTGAGACTGATCATTTACCCATAGGCATGCATAATTAACTTTTTATTAATTATTTATTGACTTTGTAGTCTGATCTTGTTTTTCCTAATGAATTCTGAGACATACTATTGACAATTAATCATATTCCTATTAAAATGTATCACAATAGTATACAAATATTGTGGTTAAATAATGATATCTTTGACTTTAATTTTCAGAGTTAGCAAAAAAGTTTTACATAAAATATTGATATTGTGATTAGATAATTTATATAAAATCATATCAGTTGACTATAGGCAATAAGTTTAATCATGATAATTTATTTATGATATATTAAAGTGAGTTAAATGATATACATATTTTGTTTTTTTTCTTAAATAAATATTATTTGAAGCTTATTTACATATATAAATCTTCCAGGTAAGATCTTAAGTAACAGGTTTATAATAATAGCATCAACTAAAAGTTAGGCTTGTTTTAAAACTTAGCCTTTCACTCCTTGACTCAAGGTGTAGCATTTCTTGATGCATGATTCTCTAAAACAATCTGAATAAAATGATAGAACCTATATCATAAGGGGGTTTATGTGGATCAAATAAGAAATTATCTGCAAAGTTTGCTACAAAATTATGACCACATTTTTTAATACATCATTTAAAGTATTATGGCATAAATAATTATAACAGATATTAAGCTTATGCACTGGTAGTGGGATAATTTTATATCAAATTTCAATGCAGAGAAGGTGAGTGTAATTAGCCTTAAGAAAGTATAGATTAAATGCTAAGAGTAATTCAGAGTAGAGCTAAGAGTAGTTAGAGCTTCTGCATACCTGAATGCCTCTATGGTGCTATGTGAGGTTAGGTCAGGGCAAAGTTACAGCAGGGTGAGGGGAAGCATAGCACTGAGTTTTCACAAAATGATTCATGGAGTTGATAATTATGGGGAAAATAAAATTAATTTGTTATGTTTCAGTAATTTTGTAGTCTCTAAAGTAAATCAGTATTAATACCACTTTTAAAGTATTTAATGATAATATAAATTGGTAATAAATTTGAAGCTGTATTATTTTTGAGCTCTTTGTGCCTTTTTATATGCTAAGTTCAATAAATAGTAAGTTTTTATAATTGTAGGTGCATAATGCATATTTTAAAGTAAATGATACATTAATTTGAAATATATTTCAGAAACGAAGTGGTACATTTTCTCACAAGTCCTAGGTTGCAAAAACTATAGCATTATTTTATGTATTTTGATAGTTTATAGTAGAATTCAGTACATTTAGTACATATCTTTTGAATCAAATTGGATTTTTAATTGAAACTTTGTTGTGAAGTTAGAAAATAAAACAGCTTTGGATGGTGTGGCTCAGTGGATTGAGTGCCCAGCCTATGAACCAGAGTCACCAGTTTGATTCCCAGTCATGGCACATGCCTGGGTTGTGTGCCAAGTCCCCAGTTGGGGGTGTGCAAGAAGCAACCACACATTGTTCTTTCTTTCCCTTTCACCATTTCTCCTTCCATTCCCCTCTCTCTATAAATAAATAAATAAATAAATGAAATCTTAAAACAAATCCATAGTCCTAACAACTAAACTGGTATTATCTAGCTATAAGAGAAATTTTCTTTTCTATATGATTCTCTTAATTTTTTCTTGACAAAAATATTTTCTGTTTTTATTCCAATAATAAAGTATATTGCTCAAAGAAATTGCAATGTATTGCAACTACTACATGCAAAACTAAAAAGTGGAAAATTTATCATTTTATTTGGAGTCAACTTTCTTCAGTAAAGATATTCATATTAGAAAAATGGAAAAGCAGACCATTTTATTCTCAAAATGATCAAATCTTCAGAATGTGTCCTTGTAGGAAAAAGAGTATAATAGAAACTTGTAGAAAATAAGTTTAAAAAACAAAATAGATCTACAATTATATCAACAACTCAATAAAACCCATTGAGCATCATAGGCTCCATTAACTATCAATTAATGACACAGTAATTAGTACCTTGATGTATGCTATTTAACTTTAAATAAAATATAAAAAAATTTTTATACCAACCTGGCCAATCGATAGTTATTAACAAATCGATAGTTATTTACATTATATATGATCATCATAACAGATAAGTTCTATTATGAACTTAGCATATGACACTTTATAGAAATATATTACTGGAAAAAATTATATAGAAGTGTATTTGGAAAATTAGAATGATATTCAAATTGATGTAAGTTCCAAAAATATAGCCACTTGTCAAAATTTCACAAGATATAGGCCAGACACTGAGAGTATTTAGAATAGTGTTATTTAGAAACTTAAGAACCAAATTTATTACATCCATCCCCTTTTTTTCCCCTCTGTCTCCCTCCCCACCCACCCATACAACAACAATAAAATTAAAAAAAGAAGAATTTTAATTAAAAAATATGCTTATACTATTTTAAAAAAGAATCAAATTTATGTTTTTTAAAGTAATCATTTCTAAATTCATTATTAAAGGAAACTCAACCACACACAATCATATTTTTACCTATACCTAAGGCACCTAAGAGAAATAACATAATTGAGATTTTTAGACTTCAGACTCTTTGCATCTACAATGTGCTTTGTTTTCCTAAATGTCTAAAAGTAAAGAGAAAACTAGTGTTTTCCTCTGGTTCTTGAAAGTATTCTAAATTAGAATAAGGTATTTGCATGATAAATAGCAGATAAAAAATATTAAACAGCCCCAGCTGGTGTGGCTCATTGGATTGGTACTGGCCTGTGAACCCCAAAGGTCACTGGTTCAATTCCCCAGTTGGGGCACATAACCAGTTTGCAAGCCAGGTTTCCAGCCAGGTCCTTAGCTGGAGGCAGGTGAAAGGCATCCATACACTGATGCTTCTCTCCCTTTCTTCCTCCCTCCTTGCCTTTCTCTCTAAAATAATAAATACAATCTTAAAAAAAGTTATGTTAAAAAAAAACATTAAATACATTTAACATTTCACTTGTAGCTCCATGTGAATGTCATCTTTTCAGGTCATCTTGATGACTGAGAGTGACTGAAAGTTTTAACTAAAGGTTTTTTCCTCTACTAGCTTTATAGTGAATAATAACTTTTCCCAGGTTCCCGAGGCAATTATCTAGCATTTTGGCTTATTGATTCTGAGCTGGTCAGAAAACCAATTTAATAAACTACAAAAGTGCCTTTGGCTAAATTATGGCCTTTGATGAAAGCACTAGGAACTACTCAAGTATATCTGATAACAGCCCTTGGTTCACAGTGCTTTGTTCATTCCCAGCCCAACACACATACCTTCTGGTCAGAAAGCTCCAGGTCAGTCAGAAACAAATTCTTGATTTCAAAAAAGGGGAATATTTACTGAAACATAAGGCTGAGAGTATAGCAAGTAACCTATTTTTTATATTCTTAAAAAGTAATTTTTTTCTGTGTAGTTACATAATGGTCCAGAATTTTTAACATTTTATATATACATAATGTTACTTTAACATTATATATAATGTTATTTTAACTATATATAATGTTATTTTAACAATTTTATATATATAATATATATATATATAACTTTTAAACAATGATATATAACTTTCCCAAAGGAAGTGTCTATGAAATAAATGATTTATATACTAGAAAGTTTAAAATTATAGCAAATAAATAAATATAGCAAGCCAAAATAGCAATGCATAATATTTAATGACTTTCTAGAAAGATTGTTTTTCACTTGGACTAATTTTGAATAAACTAATCTGCTAGTTTTAGGTGTTCTTGTTAGCCATTGCCAAATAAAACTTCACTCCCATTTGTAGTCACTTAAAATGGCAATGATTTGTAACTTCTCAACATTTAGCAAATTACTGGGTGTTCTGTTCTTGCTTCTACTTGACCTTACACATGCAGATGCAAGGTGACAAATGAAAACAAATGTGCCTGTAGAGTGGCCAACCAACCAGTGATTCTCTTCCAAGTGGCCTCTTACACTCCAGAAAGCTAGCCCAGTTTTTTCCCTCTACTGGCTATCTAGAGGTAGTGTTCCAAAAGAGCAAGGATGAAAAGCTGCAAAGCTTCTTGATACCTGGGCTCTGTCATGTTCTGTGGGTGAAACTATTCACTTGACCAGGCCAGATTCAAGAAAGAAAGAAATGCATCCCATTTTTCATGGGAGAAGCAGCAAAATCCCATTGTAAAACATGGGACCAATGCTACCCATTTTGAAAATAGCATCATCTATCTAACTTTCCTCATACATTGAAAAATAAACACACTTAATATTGTCTCAAGTACTCATTCCATTTCTACAGTGCTCATAATATTAAATGACATCCATTATGTCCTGGCAACATTTCATATAATTGCAGAAAGTTTGAGCTTTTGGAATATACAAGTATATTACATTAATGTAGACACAGGAATAATTCTTATATTCACATTCAATCTTTCTGTAGCTCTTCAAACAAGACAATAATTTAATTAGTTAATTCTTTGTTCCATGAATACTGACTGTGGCTACAGATAAATGAAAAGGCACATGGACATCAGTAGTTCTTTATTATCCTCATTATCAAAATTGTATGTCTGTCCAGAAAGTAGCCAGCATGTAATATGAAAAATAGAAACATTTGTTGAAGAAAATACAAGAGACAAAAACATTATACATAGAACAATGACATCTCAGTCCCCTTCAAAGTAGGCACCTTGCTTGGGACCTCACATAGTTCTCTAAATTGCCATCAGCTTCCCATTCATAGTTTCCTGAATCTCATCAATGGTCTGAAATATCTTCCCTTCCAAAGATAACTTTAGTTTTGGGGAAAGGCAGAAGTTTCAGAGCACTAAATCTGGGCTGTAGGGGGCTGAGTTATTTGGGTGATTTCATGTTTCACCAAAAAACTTCATCAGATGTGATGCATGATGAAACTGCCAATCTCCAGGTGCCCATAGCTGGGGCCTTATGAATCATCCAAATAGTTTCCATGAAAAAGTGTTCAAGCTTAATGAAAAATTTGATGCAGATTTGTTGTTCTACTTGCTCAGTCATTTTGAATGCAATAGCCACATAGTACTCATGCTAACTCAATGGTACTTACTGCTCCCAATAAAGTTGTCATTGTTCACATATGCACATTTTAGTCCACTCTCCTTGGCTGTCAGGTTACATTGATGTTGCACAAACCATTGTCATTATATTAACAGGTGGACTTTTTCTGGACAGACCTTGTATGTTAGCTAATGTAATAAAGGTTCATGATGATAAAAATTCATAATACGGAAATAGAGTGAGAACCAAGATGGTGGGGGAGTAAGTGGAGCTACACTAATCTCCTCCCGGGACCAGTCTGGAATTACTACTTATTTTAATTGGGGAGAAATCATCTAGAATAACCAACAAAATACCAGCTGGAAGGAAGCATCATAATCATGGACAGAACAGAAGAGGTCATTTCATCACAACATGACAGGTAGGAAGTACAGTGACACAAAAGGGCTAGCTGGGCTCACATGGACAGCAGCTGAAGAAATATCTTAGCAGCCAGAGGTTCCACCTAAGAAGGGTGGGTTCTAAACTCCCAGCTGGACCTCCCAGCATACAACAACAAAGCTGAGAGTAAAACAGCATCCAGTTATGAAAACCAAAAAGTTGCCAGGTTTAGTTAGCTTGAAAGAGACAGAGTTCTTAAACGGACTGTGCACAAAGACACATTGGCATCCACTTATCCTGGTCTCCTACCAGGATAGAGGGAGGGCAGAATGAACTAGAGATGCTGAAGGAGAGTTTGGGGAAGTGACTTTGAGGAGAGAAATGAGGGAGCAGCTGAAGAGGTCCCAGTTCTGCCCCATCTACCAGACAGCCGGCAGACCAATCTCCACCAAGTGATGGTAGTTTGAGTGAAAGCCAGAGCCTTGCCCACAGGAATTATTCTGCTCCACCCAGCAGTGCCTAAACCTGATGGCTGATCACAGATTAATTGGATTAACACTCAGGGAGACAAACAAAGATAGTGGATCTCTGGTAGTCTCCAACAGGCTAACATCACTAGGGGCAGATCTAGGAGTAAAGAAAATGTACCTCTACATCACAGAAGTTCACACCACAAAGACAGGGAGTCAAAGCAGACCAATCTAATAATCAGAAATAAACAAGAAGAGTCATCTAAAATCGGGACACAAAGAAACAAGACCCATTGAAAGGAAAGGAGGAATCCCTCAAAGCAGTGCTAAATGAAATAGGGGCAAGCAAACTCTCAGACATGGAATTCAAAATAATGATTATAGAGAAGCTCAATGAGCTCAGTAAGTTCAAAGAAAACTAAACAACTTCAGAGGACCTATGAGGAACTCCAGGGAAGCTACAAGGAACTTACTGAGTACTACACCAGCATTAAAAAGGACATAGAAACTATCAATAAGAGCCAGGATGAAATGAAGGATACAACTTCTGAATTGAAGAACACAGTAGAAGGAATTAAAGGCAAGCTAGAGGAAGCAGAGGATTGAATCAATGAGTTGGAGGTCAATGAAGACTTCTCCACCAAACCAACATTGCAAGAGAGCTAAAGGACCTGCTTTAAGAAGATGACAAAACAGAGAGAAACAGACAGGAACACAGATGCAAAGGGGAAACATGGCAATAAATGAGTACCTATCAATAATAACCTTAAATGAAAACAGATTAAATGCACCAATCAAAAGACATAGGGTAGCTGAATGGATAAGAACCAACTTTAACCCATGAATGCTTTAAAATAATCTTGTTATAAATAGGCCTTACTAAATAATGTATAGTTTTGTATTTTGTACCTGAATTATTGCAGGCTGTTTTCTTATATTGGAATTATTTTCTAAACTGGAAAAATCAAGTTACTTGCAGTAACTTATAAAAATCAAATGCATTTAAGGAAAACAAAATGTGGATATACATTACATAGAATACATGCCATCTTTCTTACTGTTACAAAATGTGTGATTTGTGGGTGTATAACATATAGATGTTATTAGCAATTTATGTTTTAAATATCAACTAACTGGTAGTTGGTGTGTTGAGAAATTATTTGATCTTTGGGTTAGAAAAGATACTAAGAGAAAAGACTAATTTGGGACAGAAGTTAGCAACTACTAAACTATATGATTCATGTAGATAGGCAATACATATTCTCATATTAGCATTTAAATTAGATGAGAATCTTTTCAAACAGATAGTGGGCATAGACATTTCTAGCAATGAAGGTCCCCAAGTTGGAGATGCTTGGGAAATGTATTAATGCTATAGTAAACTTAATTATTCAAATGTGCACTCACCTAAATGTCTACCTTAAGAGTCAATAGACTCTTTAATAGTTCATTGGTTATTTTAGGACCATGTAGAAAGCCAACCACAAGTTCAAAATATAGCTACAATACTATTCTACAAAATTATTTAAATCCTAAGTTTTTTTTTTGTTTTTTTTTTTAACTCAAATTAGTAGATATCATCATTTCTACTCTGTGGAGATCAGCTGAGCACTACAGGTGCCATTGTTTCTGAAGCCTTCAACTGGTGAAACATGTGTAGAGGAGAAACAGAGGGTATTGAGGAAAATGGAACCTCGGCATGGGGGGAAAAATCAATCTATCTAAGATGGAAAATTCCAAAAAGAATAAGTTGCAGTTCCAGTAGCTTAACATAAATTTGTGTTGTATTATTGGAGAGGGTGGAATCTGACTCAGAAACCAAATTCATTTTTTTACTGTGGGTTTGGCACTGTCTCTAGGACAGCTTTCACAAAAGTAAATTATGCAATACATCATTTCTATGATATATTTCACAAAATAGCATTCCTGTGTAAAATAAGTTTTAAAGAAAAGAAAAAGATGAATGCTTAATTTACTACAATATATCTAAAATATTATTTAACATGTAATAGTTATATAAGCTATTGAGATATTTTTAATTTTTTGTATTAACTCTTCAAAATCCAGTATGTACTTTAAATATGTGTAAAAACATGTATGTGTGTAAATGTATTTGTGCATGTGTTTGATAATATTGAAATTGATATTACGTTAAAAAGTAATTCTTTAAACAAATGAATTAATATAAGCATTCTGCAATAATGAAAAGAAAACTCTGTATTAATATGGTTTGATAGGCTGACAGAAGGCAGTAATTAAATGGTGAATTGTCTGAATGTGAAAGGAAAAAGGAAAAGAAGTACACATTGGTGGCTATAGAATAGACAGGGGGATGTTAAGAAAATAAAGGAAATGGAGAAGTCAAAGAACTTATATGCATGAGACATGAACTAAGGGGACATGAACTAAGGAGAACATTGTCAGAGGGAATAGGGGATACTGGGTGGAGGGGGGGCAAAGGGGGAAAATGTGTACAACTGTAACAGCAAAGTCAATAAAATATATTTTTAAAAAATCATAATATGACTTAAAGTGAAGACTTATTTATTTAGTATGCATTTGCTCTATTCTTTCCATAGTATCATTGGCAACATAAAATTGCATTATATCGAAGTCATATGGTCCAGAAATGCAATAATGGTTGTGAAATCATCTTATCCATTTTCTCTCCCAAAACTGCTAACCTCAAAGGATCACATTGATCCAGCATATTTTGAAGTAAGTACCCACCCCTATCCTTTTACAATGCATGAGATAAAACAGTCTTAATTCTTCTTCATAATTTCCATAGACTCTAGGTAACTCTTGTTATCCTTCCTCTAAGCCCTCAGACTCTCTTCCACCTCTTGGTAAGCTCCTTATTAATGATCTCTCTATTACAATAGCCTGAAAAATCATCCCCCTAATTGTCCAGAGCATTTGTCTTTCACATGTGTCAAAAGTCATTATGAGAAAAATAACAAAAAGCAGTTTAAATTTATTTCAATACAATTCAAAGTACAAACTTTCTAAGTTTAAGCCTTTGAATCCATGTTAAAGCTCTTAATTTTCCATACAGTAAATATAATCTTCAGTGAACTCAAAATTCACTTGTATTGGCCTTTTCTTAGAAAGCCTTTACTTAAAAAATTATTCATTTATTTTTAAAGGGAAGGAAAGGGAGGGATGGAGAAGGGGAAAGGAACATTGATGTGTGAGAGAAGCATTCATGGGTTGCCTCTCACACATCCCTGACCAGGGGCTTGGCCCACAACCCAGTCATGTGCCCTGACCAGGAATTGAATCTGCTACTATTCACTTTGCAAGACAATTGTCAACCCACTGAGCCATATCAGTGGCTCTATTTATAGTGGCTCTATTTATATGTGACTTTATTCATAGTCACATAAAAATATGGGGCTCCCTGAAATTTATAAAAGATATATTCTAGCATTCCTATAAGAGATAGTTGTATAAAAAATTCTGAAGAGATAATAGACTGGCAATAAAGAAGTGTGATTTTTAAAAATTATATATTTGTCTTAATCCTCATCAAAGCTTTAACTTTTAATAATTTATTTCTACTGATTTTTAAGTCTCTTAATGTTTAGTTTTAGATGCAAAGTGAAAAATAAATAGGAGGGGCTGTGTTTGTGTTTGATGGGAAAGGAGGGTAATATAGAGGTGTCATCATATGGAAAGAGAAAAACACTCTCATTGATGCCTTCAAATCTTTATCAGAGGTCTGCCAACTTTTACTTTAAAAGAATATATAGTATTGTATTTATTTCCCTGGCATAGAATAATTTGAGATTAGATAATATACATTTTTCATAAATTCATAATAAATTAGAGTCACAAATTTTATTTCTGTGAGTTTTCTGATGGCCAAATTTTATACTACAAAACTTAGTTGACTTCACTAATAAATGTCTTCAGTTTTTCAAAATATGCAGTCTTTCAGCTATTTTTCACCTCTCCCAGAACCACATAAACCCAGACACAATCAATATATAAATCAATGGGTATGGCCATGTTCCATTGAAATGAATTTACACAAAAATTGGTGACTGGCCAGAGTTTGGGTTTGCCAATCCTATGATTTAGGCTTTTGGATTAATAGGAAATAGATAAATGGAAATTATTACAGTCATGTGTGTGTGTGTGTGTGTGTGTGTGTATGTGTGTGTGTGGCTTTAATAAGTTTTACTGTTGAAGATTTTTCAATTGGATGCCATCATGAAGGGGACTCTGAGAAAGAGATGGGACTATTTGTCTGACTTTAAGATTGTCTACTAAGAAGCTCTAATCAGATGATAAATTCAAGTTATACTAAAAATCTACTGTATGTATCATTTGGCTTTCAGCATTATATTTCCAAAAAAAATTATCTCTGTTATCTTAGGTGACTCACTGGAAGTTAAACAATGGTCTTTCAGTCAATAACCCCATGTGTTCATTTTTCATAGACAATTATTTATTCTGTCTATTCTACATTTGCTTATAAAATTACCAGATGAAAATGGGAAAAAATCCATGGAAGAACATTAAATTATTGAAGGCTGATATATCATGGTCTATGGTCTAAATTCATTAAAATTTGTTCTAACTGGCTGGACTAAATAACGAAGATAATAACTTATAGAATGACTGCCCATGAAAAGCCATTTAATGTTTTCATCTAGTGAGATCATTGCTTCAAGGTATGGATTTTCCATTTTTACCACAAATTAAAATTTGTATCTGATTGGGAAATAAACAAAGTAAATTAAAACATGGAATCAATTTGCTGGACTTTAGTAAAAACTACCACACAAGGCAAAATAAAATATTTAATTTATCCTCCCTGAGGATTGTCCTTTATTGCCAAACTGTAGTATTGAAAGAGAATCTCCTAAAGAAACATTTTATGTTTTGGGTATAAAACATAGAACAAAATTACTTGTGCCAGTTGTAATCCAGAAATATGGCTTAGATATATCTACTATGTGGGTATCATGTGTTCATGGTTCATTAAGTTATTTATGTTATTCTCCACAATAGTTCATGTAAAAACTCAGTAAAAATTATCTCTCTCGTTTTCAGCACTGTATTGTTGATATGGGCTAAACCTAGTTTACAAAGTATAAATTATTTTGTCACTTTTCTAACTTCTCTGAATCTATTTACAACTTTTATGAGGCAGTAGAGTCTGACTTTTATGTGAGGTTCGCAACTCTGGGGCTTAGATACCTGTCTGGTAGAGTTTCAAGAAATTTTTTTTTTCCCTTCTCTTTTGCTCATAGATGTGTCCATGCTGTTAAGTCATATTGTGGAGGAAATGGCCATTATTATCCCAGTACTTTGCTGAAATCAGAGGGCATATTTTATTTACCTGGAGACATTGAATGTTTTACTTTGAGTCATTTTACCTAAAGAAATAGTTTGGCTTTCCAACTTAATAACTACTCAAAAATTCAGTTACACTTTTTAAAACTATTGGATATAAAATATAATGTTTAAAAAAGAACTTGGTCAATTCCCATGGACCTATATCTAATTAACACTCAACATATATAGATAACTGGTTAAAGTGAAAATTATTTGACTTGAAATAAAAATTATATATATTAATCACTTCACATAATTTATTACATGCATTTTCTTAGTGTTGTTTTTAAATAATATGTATTTAAAAATTAAGCCATATTTTAAGTGAAAATGAAAACATATGTTTCCTTGCTAAAGCCAATGAAACAGTGACAACAGATATTCCCACATTTGTAGTTTTTTATACAGTTCTATCTATAATGCCTTAAAAAATGTTATTGTTATAGAAGAGCATAAAAATAATAGATTACCTGTAAATTTAGTTTGACATTTAACACTGCTATTATTTAGTTTGTTAATAGGCTTCTATGAATTTCAGATTCATAACAGCCAATATTTAGTAGCTTTGAAGTGTTACATTTTAATAATATAGTCATTTAGAAAATTTTAACTAGAAATGGCAGTTCTTTTTTTTTTTTTTAAGGTTTTATTTATTATTTTTAAAGAGTGGGGATGGGAGAAAGGCAGAAAGGGAGAGGGACATCAATGTATAGTTGCCTTTCACCTGCCTCCAGCTATGGAGAAATGGCAGTCTTAATGTTTAAGTTCTAGTAGTTTCATTTAGTTTGAGCCTCTACTTTGTTTCTTATATTGAAGATTGGAACTTAAAAAGCCTTTCCTCAAAAAATTCCACAATTTCCAGGCTTTCCCCTGAACTTTTCTTTATAACAAATGCATTATCACCTGTTGCCACTATATTTTTATCTGAACTACTTGACTCCTTGGGCTCTATGTATTAACTTTTTGTAAGTTTTATTGACCCTACATACTATTTAATTGCAACTAACTGTTTTATATGACACTGACCTCTCTAACACCTACATTACCTTTCTGAGTTTTCTAGTACAGTTACAGGTTGATGTGGTCCAATAGTAGTAATAATAATTATTCAGTATTTATGATTAATAGTAATGATTTGCCACTAACTGTTATAGTAGAGATTTGTAAAATATTTTTATAGCACTTTATCCAGCAAAACCTTGCCTCTGTATTACAAATAAAACATTACTAAGGCTGACTTACATAAAAGTAAACTGAGTTACAGTTAAAGGGACATACCTGATATAACAGAACAAAAAAGTGAAGAGAGGAAGAAGAGGGACTCGACTGAAGTTTTCAGTCTAGTTTGCTCATTCTAATATCTATGACCATGATATCATGCTGGGTTTGAGACGTGAGAGAGACACAGAAGAATTTTAATCTGGCTTGTTCACTTCCTAGTCATCTTCCACTATTTAAAATTGGTTATTTCACATAGGCATGCACACAGACACACACATTAGCTCATGCCTTTAGCAAATACTTGGTGAAAATGCTTCCTTGCCTAGCTTTTCCCTCTCAATCTTTTCTTCCCTTGCTTTCTTCCTTCCCATTTTACCTTCTTTTGCAATCTGTTTACATTTTTTTTATCTTGGGTCTTCTAAACTTGAATCATGTAGCTACTGAAAATTTGGGCCAGATAATCATTTGTTGCAGGGGGTCTGTCTTGTGCATTGAGAGATAATTCAGCAGCATTCTTAGTCTCTGGTCATTAGATGTCATGGCACCCTTTCCCAGTTAAGACAAACAAACACATGTCCAGATATTTTCAAATGTTCCATAGAAGTAAGGACAGAATCTCCCTAAGGCTCAGAATATCTTCTTCATGGCTTGCTGTTAGTTGCTTCACCATGTGACAATATAAAGTGCACTTCATGGAAGAAAACCAGGGGAAACTAGAACATGGAGTAGAGAAAGATTGAGTGCCCAGTTATCTTACTTCTTGGGGTTTGTAGCTTAGGGTTATTTTTAATATTTAGACAATGAAAGAATAAACACACATATAATGAATTGCTTTGCATCAATCCAATCAGTAACTTCCTCAAATTCTTACTTTGGGTGAAAAATATTAATAGAGTGCACACACCAATCAAATGCTCAACCTGTTAATTGTTCTCAGGAAAGAGAAAGAAAGAGACTCTGAAAAAAATAAATAGTGTAGAGAAAAAATACAATATTTGCCTTTTATCCTTCCTTTTTATACTTATGGCATCCTTCTGTACCAAAGTTACTCAGCATAACTCAAAGATCAGCAAAGCATCCTAATGCCCATGTAATTCTAAGAATGTTGCTGCTCTCTTATCCATTAAATTTTATTTCACTTGAGCAGTATTCTGTGGCAACATCTACACCTAATAATCTTTGCTAAATATGCATTAGACACCACTAGAATATTTAATCTACCAATTTATTCTCTTGAGTCACTTTATGGGATATTCCTATCCCATAATTTTATCTAAAATATTTTGGATAAAAATATTCTATTTTGCTTACAAAAAAATTTACATTATGTTCCCCTATTAAGGGAAAATACATAATTATCTAAATTCACCCAACTTGAGAAAGTCTATTTTATGTATTAAGATCTTACATAAAATAAATGGGAGATGTATATATGACTCAGAGGATGTATATATGATTCAGCTTATACAGTGAAGTCTGGAAATAATTAGGATTGATTTTTAGGTTATAAAATCATACTTTCCTATTTTAATTAAGGATTGATAATTGAGACTTTATATAACTGAGCACATAATGTGTACATGTATAATGGTATACATATAAAATTATATATATTTATATTCAGATAATGAAAATAACAAAACTATACTTAATAAAATTACATAAATTCAATATGCTTAGCAAATGTTATAGTTTATTTGAGTTTTTTTCTCTGAATTAAATGAAAATATTTCTTTCACCATTGTGAAATACAGGGATAATAAGATAATTAGGTATGCTATTGCTGGGAGGCACATTAAATGTAAGAAAGCTTTATTTGAATGACAGCAGTCTAATTAAAATGAAAGAATATGTTATAAGATTAATAAATTATCATTTTCTTTTTCTGATACAGTATTTCTTATATTAGAACTTTGCACACAGTATATCAAATGTAATAAGCAGGTTGCCTTTACCATTGTAGTAGGGTTTTTAATGAATGATGTAGCATTAGAGAGCCTATCATTATCTCCAGAGGACAGGAAACCAGATTGTTATAGGATAATTTTTTTAAAAAAGGAAAAACTGGTTGTCTCAATCTTTCCTGACAACAATGAACTAAATAAGTCTTTTATTTTCCACTGAATACACCTGTTTTTTCCACCAAAGAATTGCATATCTAGCAGTGTAAATTATTATTTCATGTTACTTCCTTCACTACAAGATACAAATTTTAGGCTTTATGGCATATAGAATGATGGTGTTTATTTGCTGAGCTTTATATTCATTTAAAAAATGTATCTGTCAATATTTGAGAATCATTTTGACTGCATATCTTGCTTGAGATTCTGCATCTATTTTTATATAAAAATGCATGCAACAAGTTAAGAAATCAAACATTTTCTCAGGTTGAATGAATAATTCTACCTCACTTTGCTTCTGAAGTCTTGGTTTTTTTTTTTTTTTTTTTAATTTTATTTCATTATTTTTAGAAAGAGGGGAAGGGAGAGAGGCAGAGAGGGAGAGAGAGACATCAATGTATGGTTGCATTTCACCTGCCTCCAGCCACAGACCTGACTGGAGACCTGGTTTGCAACCTGGTTATGTGCCCTGGCTGGGGAATCGAACCTGCGACCTTTGGGTTCGCAGGCCGGCACCTTATCCACTGTGCTACCAGCCAGGGCTGAAGTCTTGGTTTTTTAATAAAGTATATGTGTGTGAGTGTGTGTGTGTGTGTGTTTAATGTCAGTGGAAGAAAAATGAAGTGGGTGAAAATTAAAGTATATTATAATTATATATTTAGAACAAATGCTAAATTTATTTTTATTTGAAAAATTGTAGTAATCATTAAGACTTGATATATAAAAGAAATTTCCTTATCAAAAGAACAGTCATTATTTAATAAATCTAAGAATAGCACTACTCAAGTGTTTTTTGAAGACATCTATGTAATGTTTTTAAATAAAAAATAAAAGCATTGAGATTTTTGTAAAAAAAAATACTGGGCCAAAATAATTAATTTTGTACATTTTATATATTAAGCAGCATA
Organism: Noctilio leporinus; assembly: GCA_004026585.1. Lineage (NCBI taxonomy): Eukaryota > Metazoa > Chordata > Mammalia > Chiroptera > Noctilionidae > Noctilio > Noctilio leporinus. The sequence goes on along the minus strand of PVIW01005855.1, from coordinate 70,523 downwards.
GCTGAAGTTTTGGCAGCTCATATCTAATTTATAACATGTGTTTGATTTAGAATTACAAAGTTTTTTTTTTTTAATTTCTTCAAATATTGTTAGCCTCATAAGGGACAGTACAATTTTTGGATATATATATATATTTTCAGAGCTCTTGTAGGCTGGCACTGAAAAGACATCTTGAAGTGAAAATGAAAATCTGTTTTATAAAAACAAGGGCTCAGAGACATGGACATTGGTATGGTGATTGTGGGGAGTGAGGGGATAAATGGTACTGGAAACAATACAATAAAAAGTAAAATTTAAAAAATGCTTGGCATTGGTGATATCTTCAATGTAGGGTGCCTTTTACACCTAATTTGGGATGAAAGTGATTAATGGAACAATCTGAAAGAATTTTATCTTACAATAGACAGTAACTAGAAAGTAATGAGTAGAAAAGGGGTAAGTTTCTATTGGTTTTGCTCAACATACAATCTGACCATATTAAAGGTGTTATTGTTCTGGCCAAAAGGTTAGTTTAGTTTAGTTTAGTTTTCCATAAGGTGTTTTTAACTTTATTTGGATTGTATTGTGACAGTGTCATAATACTGTGCATTAAAAAAAAAAAAAATTGGTGAATTATTGTGCATGTATTTTAATGCTGAAGGTGGGATAACATACATTTTTTGGTATGTTATTTTAAGAAAGGTAAAAATGCAACTGAAATGCAAAGAAAGTAAAAGGATCTGTGCAGTGTAAGGAGATGGTGCTATGACTGACCCAAGTCAAAAGTGGTTTGTAAAGTCGCTTGCTGAAGATTTCTCACTGGACAATGCTCCACGGTTAGGCAGACCATTTGAAGTTGATAGTACGGATCAAATAGAGATATTAAGTGAGAACAATCAATCTTATACCATGCAGGAGATGGTCAAAATACTAAAAATATCCAAATCAATGAAGTTATTGGTGAAAATGAAAAACATTTATTTTATTTTACAAAAACAACTAAACAGACATTTTGGCCACACCAATATTTGTTCATGTATGCAATTACAAATATTTTCAACTTTATTTTATGTAAAAGCTATGTTTTTAATTCTATAATTTGGCTAAATTAAAAAGTTGAGTTTTTCTTTATTTAAAATAGAGATAGAAATAAAATAGAAAAGAATAAGCCAGAATGGCCCATGCTAGACATTGTTTTTTCAGACTGCAATTAAATTGTACCGACATATTATAAGGGAATGAATATTCAGATGCATAGGTATTTGTAAGAAAAGCAGTTATTTTTAAATGACAGTAGGTAAAAATCAATAAAAATGGATTAACTGAAATTTCTATGGTATTTACTTATATAACATATTTTTTATCACCTTGGAATGATTGTTGATAATATTTTTTTTAATTTCCAAAGGTCCTAATACTAATAAACTAAACAAGATATATTTATTGTATTGCATTTATTATGTATCATATATGAAATTCAAAAATCAGAATTTCATTATTTTGTAATAACATTTCTTACTTTATACATTTTTAAATTTTTTATTTATTATTTTCAGAGATACGGGAAGGGAGAGAGGCAAGGAGGGAGAGAGACATCAATGTTGCCTTTCAACTGCCTCTAGCCACAGACCTGGCTGGAGATGTAGCTTGAAACCTGCTTATACGCCCTGGCTGGGGAATTGAACCAGCAACCTTTGGGTTTGCAGGCTGGCACCTTATCCACCGTGCCACTAGCTAGGGCCTCTTACTTTATACTTTAAGAAGAGTGAGAGACTTCAGAAATATTTATAGTACCCAAATAGCTTGTTTTAACCTCTAGGTAGAGAGGTGGTTTAAAAACAAAAAAAATAAAATAAAATATGCTGGAAGGTATAGGAATGTTCTAACATCTGCAAAGACATTAGGGGAGATGGAAAATCCCTGAAAAGGAAATGTTCCCATATCTTGATCCCAGAACTCTATTGTCTTAAGAAACCAACATGAAGTTGGCAAACCATGCCAGCATCAATTAACTTTAAAGTCTACTTTTAAATATTGGTGCAGTTCACCTGTTCAAATATACTCTTAATAGTAAGCCTCTTCTTTCTTTATAGTATATCTAAAAAGATTAATTATTCTATAGTAGCATTGATTTAAACGCTGGAGTGATGATTGCATATTACATTCAAGAACATCTTAATAGCTGGTCTGGTCATGATTTACTGATTGGAATTAGAGTGAAACTGTGAAAAAACTAATATGGTATATTAAACTAATATGGAATTTGAGAACATTCTATAAATTAATTGGATCACTATGTACTTCTTGCCCCTCAAATTATGAACACAATATAAAAACACTGAATTATTGTGGGCCATAATCAGTTTATTTATTTATTTATTTTTAAATTTTATTGTTATTGTATTACATCCATCTATTTTTTTCAGAAGAAAATAAAGAGGAGAAAACTGTGGATGAATAATTAACATGGCTCTATTTTTAATTTTATAATGTATACTTACATACTTATCTATACATTTATTAATATATATTATAATATTTCATTTATTTATGCATTTATAAAGTTTATTTCACATTTCTTCTTTGAACTTCTGCCACTGCTACATACCAGGCTCTGGGCTTGGCACATTTTCTGTCTCTATAAGCTCACAGTCTTATGGTAAAAAATAAATTTAAATATATGATTCCAATAAAGTAAAATGGGTTAATGGAGCAGATTTATGGATCATTTTAATCAGTGCTAGCAAAGAACTACTTTCTTGACAATTTAATAACTACCAGTCTCTGAGAGTCTCTTTATGCTATAGTTCATTGTTTTAAAAACAAATAAAACATATTCAGGGATGTATTATCATTGTTTCTGTTTAATACATAAGAGAAATGAAGTTTAAAAATCCAAGCAACAGTCTCAAAATGACAAAATAGCAAAGCTGTGATGCTAGAATATTAAACTCAGTGATATCACATTCCAAACAAATAAGTATGGTTCTATAATTGCCTGTAGTTATAGCTTCCAAATTTGCCTATTAAAAAATAGACCCATGAGCTGGCCACAGCCATCAGGTAAGCCAAGATGGGTGCTTAAAAGTATATCCAGGAACTACAGAGGAAGAAGCAGTCTGATGTGATGCTCTTCCTTCTCAGGGTGCACAGCTGGCAGTACCACCAGCTCTCTGCTCCACAGGACCCCCTACCCCACCAGGCCCCATAAAGCCCACAGGCTGGGGTACAAGGCCAAGCAAGGTTATGTCATATATCATATTCATGTGTGCATTGGTGGCCACAAACACCCTGTTCGTAAGGATGCAATCTATGACAATCCTGTCCATCATGGTGTTAACCAGCTCAAGTTCGCATGAAGCCTTCAGTCTGTTGCCAAGGAGTGAGCTGGGCACCACTGTGGAGCTCTGAGAGTCCTGAATTTGTACTGGGTTGGTGATGATTCCACATACAAATTCTTTGAGGTTATTCTCAGTGATCCATTCCATAAGGCTATCAGAAGGAATCCTGCACCCAATGGATTACCAAACCAGTCCACAAGCACAGGGAGATACGAAGGCTGACATCTGTGAGTGGTAAGAGCTGTAGCCTTGGAAAGGGCCACAAATTCCATCACGCTATAGGTGGTTCTCCCTGTGCAGCTTGGAGAAGGTAAAATACTCTCCAACTCCACCGTTACCACTAATCTAAGTGTGTAAAATTCTTACCTAATAAACATTCAGGACAGTGAAAAAAAAAAAATAGACCCATGATATGTCCACATTCCATAGTTGTTTCCTAATAAGTCAAGGCCTTATTATACATTGTATTATTTACTTTTAAACATATGTATTAACTGTTGACAAAATATTATTCTGTATAACTTTCATAACTAAGGTTGATATTGGATGATAATCTCTGTACTCATAAGGACTTAATAAAAATATTATGCATTTTATTTCCATCTATTTTGTCTTTCCATTACAGTTATTTTTATTTAACATACTCAATTTTTACCTTGCTGGTAGTTTTCTTTTTCAGTGCATTCATACAATGCAGAGCATAAAATTTTACAATGAGGTTTCTACTTTAAGAAGTTGGATATCCTCTAAGAAAAATATATTTATTAACATACATACATATGCATACATGCATATACATACATACATATACACATTCATAAACTCCTATGACAGCTAAAATTGCTGGTGATGTTGCTAGGGGGTTAGAAACATGCAATAGAGCTAATAAAGAACAGTTAAATCCACCTAGAACATGGGTATAACATTATGGAAGAAGTAAGGTTGTAAGAATTTAGACTAAAATTGGATGGAAAGTTATTGTGATATATTTAACAACCCAAGAAAATGCGGAAGGTACTAATAAGGGTTAAAGTGTTTAGGGAAGGACTTTTAAAAATAGAGCAAACAGGGTAGATGGCAAATAACTGGAAGGAAGTAGCCCTAAAATTTCATTCCTGGCATAATTGACCAAGCATTGGTGGAAAGGTAGAAATTAAGTAATCTGGAAGACATTAGATAGGTTTGGAGAAAATAATGTTTTATTTTTACCCAAGTTAAATAAACACAGAAAATAGAGGCTAAGTAATGGAGTTAGTGCTTATTACTCACCTATATGGGATGCATTTAAAGCTCCAGGAATGGACAGGAATATTGAAAAAGATTATATTAGGTAGAGTGATCAAAAAATCATTTTAGGAAATACTATCTAAGAGGTAAAGGAAGAGATGTTAACCAAAAGGGAATGTACAATAAAAAATTTGGATCTTAGAATAATGCAATATCATAGGGGCTGAGCAGGAAAACATTTCAATAAAGAAAGATGGTTAAGAGCAGTATATGTGAATTGATCAAGAAAGATGAAAACTAATGGGAAAAATATTTTTGTGATTAAGTTATTGGTAATGTTTAAGGATATTTTCAGTCAAATGATAGGCTAAATGCCAACCAAGAAGTAATCATGAAGTGTTTATATTAAAATAAAGATAAACTTTTAAATAATAAATTTATTAAATGCATATAATCAATATCTTTGCATGTTACATTATTTTTTCCTTTGAAAAGTACATTTAAAGGAAAAGGGCCATGCCTTTCTAATTTAATTTTATGGTATATTTACACCAAATTGAGCTACTGGGTGCCATGGATAATTATTATAGATGACATGGTAAAAATTAATATGTTTTAGAAATTCTTGTGGAACTATAGTGTTGGGTATCCTATGGCTTTAGGGTTTAAAATCAGATGTTTGGCAGCTTCCAGAGCCAACCAGCTATGAGTTAGGGTTTAGAATTTGCATTGTAAATAACCTCCTGGTGTTGATAGTTACCATTTGCCATTGCTTACACATTACACATAATAGATTGCCTTGGAAGATCAAGTATTCAAAAGACAAGCAACTAAAACTGCATCTGAATTTTTGTGTCAAGGGGAAAATTTTGCCCATGTTTTCAATATGATTTTAAATTATGAATATCTTCCTCCTATCAAATGTCTAAATATTTGACTTTTTTTATTAACCTTAAATTTAAACATTTTTTGAGAAATTTTCCAAAATATCTGTTAAGGTCCTTTAGTAAAAAATGTTTTTCATCATTCAAGCTAAGCTTTTCATTCTCATCATGTCCTTGTCAGGGAATTCAAACAAAATGTATTTCCCCTGCAAACCTTCCTCTCTGCCTTTTCTTATCAAATTTAACTCTGAAATGATTAACTGATGCAAATATTCAAAGATTTTCCCAAATGAAATTCTGGGTGCATTTTAAAATAAATTAGAAGAATTACTTCTCAACTTAGTAAAAACAAATACTGATTCTTGTTTTCACATCTTTCATTAAGATGAGTATTTTTATTAAAAGTAATAAAAAAGCCAGTTTAGAGAACTATGTAAGCCAAACTAATCCATTTAATTTCCCATTTTATATTTTTAAGATCTTGTTGAATTAAAAAAAAATGAACTTGAGCTTTTATATATCAGCATTTTACCGATAAAACAACAATAATTCCTCTGAATCATTGATTCAAAACAACAAAAAAAATCTAAAAGTCTAATCAAAGGGAGATCCAAGAAGGCAAAGAAGTAAGTGGATCTATACCAACCTTCTCTCAGGATCAATATGAATTAAAACTTAATTGGGGAGAAATCATCCAGAATAACCATTAGAACACTACCTGGGGAGAAGCTATATAACCATGGACAGAAAACATAAATGGCTGTTCATCTCAACATGACTGGTAGGGAGTGTGGAGATGTGAGAGGGTTGTCTGGTCTCCCATAGGTGGCAGCTGAAGGGACAGACAAACATCTCAGCCCCCTGTGGTTCCACCTGAGAAGGATAGGTTCTAAACACTCAGCTGGATTTCCTAGCCTATAGCAACACCACTGAGAGTAAAATAGCACCCAGTGGTGAAAAACAAAAAGGTCTAGTATTAGCTAGCCTGAGACAGCTAGAGATAGAATATTATTAAAGTGACCACACATGAAAATACTTTGGTACCCACTTACTTTGGGTTCCAGCAGAGGGAGGGCAGAGTGGACTAGAGATGCTAAAGGAGAGTTTGGGTGGTGGCCTTGAGAAGAAAAATGAGAGTAGCCAATGGGGTCCCACTCAGTGATGGATGACTCATTCCCTACACCACAGGCAGACCACTCTACTCCAAGCAGCATCAGCCTCAGGGGACATCACAGGCCCACCCATAGCAATCAATCTTCCCTGACCATTGATCACAGGTTGATTGGATTAACAACTGAATTAATCTGCCTCTCCCAATGGAGCCTATCTCTGACAGCTGATCACAGATCAATTGCATTTAAAAGTGAAGAACACAGACAAAAAACAGTGGATTCCTGATAGGCTCCATCAGACTGAATAGGCCCAGACTGGAACATGATCTGATGTCATCAGAGGTGGGGCCAAGAAGTAAATAAAGTGCACATCTACATGACAGATGGTAACAACCCAAAGGAAGGAAGTCAGAGTAAGTTAATCTAAGAAGCAGAAATAAACAAGAAAAGTCACCTAAAATAAGGAGACAAAGAAACAAACCCCCCATTGAAAACAAAGGAGGAATCCTCAGAAAAAGTGATAAAAGAAATAGAGGCAAGTAAACTTATCATATATGCAAGTCAACATAATAATAAGCTCAATGAGCTCAGTGAGCTAAATAAAGGAAAGTAAAAACAACTCCAGGGGAACTATGAAGAACTCTAGGGAAGCTACAAGGAACTTACTGAGAACTATACCAGCACAAAAAAAAAAAAAAAAAAAAAAAAAAAAAAAAAAAAAAAAAAAAAAAAAAAAAAAGGGGGGGGGGCATAGAAGCTATTAAAAAAAAAAGAGAGAGGAAATAAAGAAGACAACTTCCTAATTGAAGACAGACAAAATAGATTTTAAAGCCATAAAAAGAGACAAAGAAGGACATTTCATAATACTTGAGGGAACAACCCATCAAGAAGCTATAAACCTTATAAGCATATATGCAACCAACATAGGAACACCCAAATATGTAAGTAAAATCTTGGGGGACTTCAAAAAGGATATTGACAGCAACACTTGCATAGTAGGAAATTTTAGCACTCCATTATCAAAATGGATACATCTTCCAAGCAAGAAAACAACAAGGATATTGTCACATTGAACAGCACTTTAGATAAAATGGATTTAATTGATATATACAGAACTTGTCACTCCAAAGAAGCAAAATACACATTCTTTCAAATGACAGTAATTAAAAAGCTCTTAGCAAACAAAAGCCCCAGATGAGATGATTGCACAAGCAAATTTTACCAAACATTAAGGGAAGAACTAATTCCTATACTTATTGACATAGTCCAAAATAATCCAAGAAGAGGGAAGATTCCTAAATTCTCATAGGCCAGCATTATTCTAATCTCAAAACCAGGTCTAGACACAATAAAGTAAGAAATCTATAGGCCAATATTTCTGATGAACATAGATGCTAAAATCCTTAACAAAATATTGACAAATTGGATCCAGCAATATGTTAAGAAGATTATCCAGCATGATCAAGTAGAACTCATTCCAGGAATGCAAGGATGGTATAATATTGGCAAATCAATAAATGTAATACACCACATAAATAAAATGAAAGAGAAAAAATAGATCATATTAATAGATGCTGAAAAAGCATTTGATAAAATACATTACAATTTATGATAAAAAACACTCAGCATTATGGGAATAGAGGGCATATCTCAACATAATAAAGGCCACATATGAAAAACCAGCAGCCAACATCATACTCAACAGACAAAAACTAAAATATTTTCCCCTAACATCAGGAACAGAAGAAGTGTGCCCACTCTCTCCACTTCTATTCAACATAATTTTGGAAGTTTTAACCAATGCAATCAGACAAGAAAAAGGAATCAAGGGTATCCAAATTTGAAAGGAAGAAATCAAAATGTCATTATTTGCAGATGAAATAGTAGTGTACAAAGAAAACCCAAAAGACTACACCAAAACACTACTTGGTCTAATAAGCAAATTTAGCAAAATAGCCAGGTATAAAATCAATATTCAGAAATCAAAGGCATTTTTGTCACCAACAATGAAACATCAGAAATAGAGCCTCAAAAATCTCACTTAATATAGCAACAAGAAAAATAAAGTACTTAGGAGTAAACTCAACCAAGGAGGTAAAAGACTTGTACTTGGAAAACTACCAAACACTGGATAAATAAATTAAGGAAGATACAAATAAATGGAAGCATATGCCATGTTCATAGGTGTGAAAAATTAACATCATTAAAATGTCCATACTACCCAAAGCAATCTATAGATTCAATGCAATCCCTATTAAAATACCAATGACATATTTCACAGATCTAGAAAAAAATACCTCAAACATTTATGTGAAGCCAAAAATGACTACAAATAGCCACAGCAACATTAAGAAAGAAGAACAAAATAGGATGAATCACAGTACTGGATATCAAACTATACTACAAGGCAATTGGAATCAAAATAGTTTGGTACTGGCATAATAGACAAATAGATCAAAGGAACAGAAAAGGGGGCCCAGAGGTAAACCCAGGACTCTATGGTCAATTAATATTCCAAAAAGGGAGAAGGAGCATAAAATGGAGTAAAAATAGCCTTTTCAACAAGTGGTATTGAAGGAACTGGACAGGGACATGCAAAAAAATAAAATTAGGCCACCAACTTGCACCATACACCAGAATAAACTCAAGACGAAGCTGTCCCACCAAAGAAGTCCTAGATTGCAACCTAGTCAGTAAAATTGCAGATATTCCATGCAGTAGAATTTTCACCAATATTTCTCCTAGGGCAAGGGAAATAAAGTAACAATTAAACAAATAGAACTACATGAAACTGAAAAGTTTCTGCTCAGCTAAAAAAAATATCAGCAAAATGAAAAGGGAACCACCTGTATGGGAAAACATATTTGCCAATGATATCTCTGGCAATGGTTTGATCTTCAAAATATATAAAGAACATATATGATTCAACACCAGGGAGACAGACCAATTAAAAAACTGGCAAAGGACCTGAACAGACACTTCTCTGAGGGCATAAAAAGGGCCCATAGGCTTGTGGAAGAATGCTTAACATCACTAGTCATCAGAGATGAAAATTAAAACCACGATGAGATACCACCTGTAGAAATGGCCATCACAAACAAATCAACAAACACAAGTTCTGATAAGAGTATGGAGAAATGGGAACCCTAGTGCACTGTTGGTGGGAATGCAGTCACTTTGGAAAATAGTATGAAATTTTCTCAAAAACTCAAAATAGATCTTCCTTTTGATCCATCAATTCCACTGCTAGGATTATACACTAAGAATCCTGAAACACCAATTCAGAAGAACCTATGCATCCTTATGTTCATAGCAGTGCTATATATAATAGTTAAGTGCTGGAAACAGCCTAAGTGTCCATCAGTGGATGAATGGATAAAAAAAACTTTGGTCCATTTACACAAAGGAATGCTATGAAGTAGAAATCCTAACTTTTTGTGTGACCACATGGATGGAACTAGAGACTATTATTATGCTTAGTGATATAAACCAATCAATGAAAGACAAATACCCTATCATCTCACCTAATACAGGGCCCTAATGAACAAAACAAACAAGCAAAATAGAACCAGAAGCATAGATACAAGGAACAGACTGTGTGCAGAGGGGAGGAGTGAGGGGAAGAAAGAGGCACAGAAAGGGAACAATTTAGTCAAGGAACAAGTATAAATGACCCAAAATTAGATAAATTTAATATAACAATAAATTGTTATTTTTTTAATTATTAAGTCCTGATTTTGAAGGAAACCACTGGACTATCTGTTGATCAGGATAGCTGATTTTATTCCTATACTATCAAAGAAAGTGCCATGTTCACAGAATCTTACAGTCTCAAAATAGGAAAGCCAGAATGAGGTTGATTTTCTAGGTTTGAGTAGATTAAATCAGACCTTTTCTTTAGTGGGTTCTGAATAGGCTGGAGCAAAGTATATGATATAATAATAGCATGATATACTACATTGGTTCACAGAGTGACTTGAGCTCCTTAAAACAAGCCTGCAAAATAAACAAACAATGTTTTAATAAGTGTTGTTTGCTCAGTTTAAGTGCTCTAATGTACTGAGAAAGCGACACTTTCCCCAAGTAGGAAAAAAACAATGTCTTGAAAAAAGTTTTAGTAATCTGTTCTAAACAATGACATTATTGACTAATTCACAGAGTTACTTTCTGGGCAAGAAATTCTTGTCTAGTGAGACAAGTTCTAAATTCTGAGTTAAGTTCTGTGAAGGCAGGGCCTCTCCATCCTGAGAATGGAGATTGAAATCATTTTGATGGCTAAATAAGCAACCTCTTGCTCTGGAAGTCATCATGCGGTGAGGTGAGGCCTGTTCATTACTCTGTGTTTAACTAATATTTTCAAGGGCTGGGTTCAGGGAGGGGAGCTTAAGGTCAACACACAATGAAGTATGGAAATGAGAGAATCACACAGATGAGCAAGGGCAAAACCCTAAGCCAATGTTTGGTACTTACCTTTTCACATGTATCAACCAATACATTGACTTACTGCTTTAGACATCTTGCTTGAGGTTTCTGGTATTTGCATTTGAAACCACAATGAATGAAAAACACAATAAAGTATTAAGCACACAATGATTTTCATTGGAAGGTAGAATCAAAGGAGTGGAGGAGGAGTGCAATATGTTTCCTTCAAAATAATGATGGTGAAGAATATTTTAAAACTTTTGGAAAAGCTTTTAAAACATAATTTGAGGGAAATAAAGAATAAGCAAATCTTATTTTCATTAATTCAACAAATTTTGATGGTCACCTAGTAGGTATTGGATAAGGCTCTAAATACTGAAGGTATGTCTAAAATAACACAGAAATAAATTCCTGCTCTTATTATTCCATTTAATTTTTTAATTTAATTTTATTGCTGTTGTATTACATCCATCCTCTTTTTCCTCCCCTCTGATCCCCTTCCGCATACACTCACTCCTCTCCAAAGTCAATCCCACTTGTTGTCCATGTCCATGGTTTTTCCATACTAGTTTCTTGATTAAACTGCTCCCCTTCTGTGCCTCCTCCTTCCTGTCCCCACTCTTCTGCCCATTGAGGTATTCATTGTAATATTCACGTATTTGCTTCTGTTTTGCTTGATTGTTTGTTTTTGTTCATTACTATCCTGTAATGGGTGAGATCATATGGTATTTCCACTGACTAGCTTATTTCACTAAGCATAATAATCCCCAGTTCCATCATTGTTGTTGCAAAGGGTAGGAGTTCCTTCGTTGTTTCTGCTATGTAGTATTCCATTGTGTAAATCTACCAAAGTTTTTTGAACCAATCATCTACTGATGGGCACTTAGGCTGGTTCCAGGATTTGGCTATTGTAAATAGCACTGCTGTGAACATAGGGATACATAAGTCCTTATGAAAGGGTGTTTCAGGGTTCTTCAGGTATAGTCCTAGTAGTGGAATTGCTGGATCAAAAGGCAGTTCCATTTTCAGTTTTTTAAGGAAACTCCATGCTGTTTTCTATAGTAGCTACAGCATCCTGCATCCCCAACAACAGTGCACTAGGGTTACCTTTTCCCCACATCATTGCCAATACTTAATATTTGTAGATTTGTTGATGATTCCATTCTGACAGATGTGAGGTAGTAACTTATTGTGGTTTTAATTTGCTTCTCTCTGATGGCTAGTGATGTTGAGCATTTTTTCACATGCCTTTGGACCTTTTGTATGTTTTCTTCAGAGAGCTGTCTGTTCAAGTCCTTTGACCATTTTTAAATTGGGCTGTCTGTGTCCCTGGTGTTGAGTCACATAAGTTGTTTATAGATTTTGGATATCAAACCTTTGACTGAGGTATCATTGGAAAATATGTTTTCCCATACAGTTGGTTCCCTTTCATTTTGCTGGTGTTTTCTTTAGCCGAACAGAAACTTTTCAATTTGATATAGTCCCATTTGTTCATTTGTTCTTTTATTTTCTTTGTCCTTGGAGAATTATCAGTAAACATGTTTCTGCATAAAATATCTAAATTTTTACTGCCTATATTTCTCTCCAAGACCTTTATGGTGGCACTGCTTATGTTTAAGTCCTTTATTCATCTTGAGTTTATTTTGATCTATGGTAGAAGTTGGTGGCCTAGTTTTATTTATTTTTTAATGTCTCTGTCCAGTTCTTCCAACACCACTTCTTGAAGAAACTGCTTTTACTCCATTTTATGTTCCTTCACCTTTGTTGAATATTAACCAATCATAGAGTCCTGGGTTTATTTCTGGTCTCTCTATTCTGTTCCATTGATCTATATGTCTGTTCTTATGCCAGTACCAGACTGTTGTGATTGCAGTAACTTGTAGTATAGTTTAATGTCCAGTATTGTGATTCTTCCTACCTTGTTCTTTCTCAAGATTGCTGTGGCTATTTGTAGTCACTTATGGCTCCATATAAATTTTTGAAGTATTTTTCCTATCTCTGTGAAGTATGTCATTGGCATTTCAATTGGGATTGCATTGAATCTATAGATTGCTTTGGGTAGTATGGATATCTAAATGATATTAATTCTTTCCATCTATGAACATGGCATATGTTTCCATTTATTTGTATCTTCCTTAAAGTCTTTCTTCAGTGTTCTGTCATTTTCTGAGTATAGGTCTTTTATCTCCTTAGTTAAGTTTTTTCCTAAGTACTTTATTTTTCTTGTTGCTAGGGTAAATGAGATTTGTTTCCTAGCTTCTATTTCTGTTGTTTCATTATTGGTGTACAAAAATGCCTTTGAGCACAGCAGATAAGGCGCTGGCCTGAGAACCCAAAGGCCACTGGTTCGATTCCCAGCCATGGCACATAGTCAGATTGCAAACCAGGTCTCCAGCCAGGTCCATAGCTGGAGGCAGGTGAAAAGCAACCATATATGTATGTTTGATTATGTCTCTCTGAAAAGAATAAATAAAATCTTCAAAAAAATGCCTTTCATTTCTGAATATTGACTATATATCCTGCCATTTTGCTAAATATTAGGTCAAGTAGGTTTTTGGTGGAGTCTATCGGGTTTTTATGTACATTATCATGTCATCTGCAGGTAATGAGTTTGACTTCCTCCTTTCCAATTAAAATACCTTTGATTCATTTTTCTTCTCTGATAGCTATGGCTAGAACTTCCAAAATGATGCTGAACAGAACTGGAGAAAGGGGACAACCTTGTCTTGTTCCTGATCTTAAGGGGAAAGCTTTTAGTTTTTGCCCATTGAGTATGATGTTGGCTTCCAGCTTCTCATATATGGCCTTTATTGTGTTGAGGTATGCTCCCTCTATTCCCATTTTGCTGAGGGTTTTTTATCATAAATGATTGCTGTACTTCATCAAATGTTTTTTCAGCATCTATTGATAAGATCATATGGTTTTTGTCTTTCATTTTGTTGATGCGGTATATTACATTTTTTGATTTGTGAATGTTGCACCATCCTTGCATCCCTGGGATGAAACCCACTTGATCATGGTGTACAATCTTTTAAATATATTGCTGGATCTTGTTGGCCAATATTTTCTTGAGAATCTTAGTATCAATATTCATCAGAGACATTGGCCTTTCATTTTCCTTTTTAACTGTGTCTTGACCTGGTTTGGGAATTAGAATAATATTGTTTTCATAGAAAGAGTTTGGGAGTTTACCCTCTTCTTGGAGTTTTTGGAATAGATTGAGAAATATAGGAGTTAGTTATTTTATAAATGATTGGTTAAATTCACCTGTGTTGCCATCTGGTCTGAGGCTGTAGTGCTTTGGAAGATTTTTGATTGCTTCCTCAATTTCAATAGTTGTTATTTGTCTTTTCAGGATTCCTGTTTCTTCTGGATTAAGTTTGGTAGAATATACATTTCCAGAAATGTGTCCATTTCACCAAGGTTGTCATATTTCTTGTCATATAGTTGTTTGTAGTAATTTCTTACAATCCTTTGTATTTCTGAAGTATCAGTTGTGACTTCTCCTCTGTCATTTCTGATTTTGTTTATTTGGATCCTCTCTTTCTCTTGATGAGGCTAATTTTGTTTTGCCAATTTTGTTTATTTTTTCAAAGAATCAGCTCCTGGATTTATTGATTCTTCAAATTGTAGTTTTAGTTTTAGTTTCTAAGTTACTTAATCCTGCTCTGATCTTGATGATTTCTTTCCTTCTCCTTGCTCTGGACTTTGTTTGTTGTTGTTCCTCTAGTTCTTGCAGCTTTTTGGTTAGGTTGTTTGTATAAGCTTCTCTTGTCCTTTTTAGGTAGGTCTGTATTGCTATGAATTTCACTATGAGGACTGTCTTTGCTGTGTCCCATAGTTTTAGGGCTGTTGTGTATTTCTTTTCATTTGTTTCCAGAAACTTTTTGATTTTATCTTTGATCTTATTGTTGACCCATTCCTTACTTGAAAGCATGTTATTCAGTTTCCAAGAGTTAGTGTTTTTGTTTTTTGTTTTTTTTGTTTTTCCCCTTGAGGTTGGTTTCTAGTTTCAATCCATTGTGATCTGAGAAGATGCTTGGTATGACTTCAACTTTGCTATATTTTTGGAGACTTGTCTTGTGACCTACCATGTGGCCTATCTTTGAGAATGTTCCATATGTATTTGAAAAGAATGTGTATTTTACTTCCTTGGGGTGAAAGGTTCAGTATACATCAGTTAGGTCCACTTCCTCTAGAGTGTTGTTCAATGCCACAATATCCTTGGTGTTTTTTTGTTTGTTTGTTTGTTTGTAAGATCTGTCCTTTGTTGATAATGGGGCATCAAAATCCCCTTCTATTAGTGTGTTGCTGTCTATAGCCTTCTTGAAGTCCTCCAAGATTTTCCTTGCATATTTGGGAGGTCCTATGTTGGGTATATATATTTACAAGAGTTATATCTTCCTGATGGGTTGTTCCCTTAAGTATTATAAAATGTCCTTCTTTGTCTTTTTATGGTCTTCATCATATCATAAAATATATTTTGTTTGAAATAAGTATTGCTACCCAGTCTTTCTGTTATGTCCATTTGCTTGGTATATATTTTTTCATCCCTTCACTTTCAATTGGTGTTGATCTTTTGTTCTGAGGTGCGTCTCTTGAAGGCAGCATATATGTGGGTCATGTTTTCTTATCCATTCAGCTATCCTATGTCCTTTTTAAAATATATCTTATTTAATATTTTTCAGAGAGAGGGGAAAGGAAAGAGGAAGAGAGGGAGAGAAATATCAAGTCATGTTTGCCTTTCACCTGTCTCTAGCTACAGACCTGGCTTACAACCTAGTTTTGTTGTCCTGGCTGGAATTCTAACCAGTGACCTTTGGTTTTGCAGGCCGGCACCTTATCCACTGTGTCACCAGCCAAGGCTCCCTATGTCTTTTGATTGGTGCATTTCATCCATTTTCATTTAAGTTTAATATGGATTGATCATTCTTGCCATTTTCTCCCTTTGTACCTGTGTTTCACTCTGTCTCTCTCTGTTTTTTCATATTTTAAATGAAGACCCTTTAGCATTTCTTGCAATGCTGGTTTGGTAGAGATGTATTCTTTGAGCCTTTGTTTTTTGTTTTTTGTTTTTGTTTTTTTTGTCTGCAAATCTCCTTATTATTATTATTATTATTATTTTTCCATTTTGAATGAGAGCCTTGCTGGGCACAGTATTCTTGGTTGCAGGCCTTTGTTTCCCATTACTTGAAATATTTTTTTGCCATTCCATTCTGGCTTGTATTGTTTCTGTTGAATAATCATTTGATAACCTGTTTGGGGCCACCCCCCCCCTACATTATTTTGTTTTTCTCTCTTGATGCTTTTAGGATTATCTCTTTGTCTTTGAAATCTGCCATTTTAATTATAATGTTTCTTGGAGTGGGTGTGTTTGGGTTCATCCTTCTTGGGACCCTCTCTGCTTCCTGAACTTGAGTAACATTTTCACTCATCATGTTAGGGAAGTTTTCTGTCATTACTTTTTAAAATAGGTTTTCCATTCCTTGTTTTTATTCTCCTTCTGGTATCCATATGATATGGATAATATTGTATTTCATGTTGTCCTTCAGCTCTCTTAAATCCTCTTGATTCTTGTTCAGCCTTTTTTCATTCTGTTGCACTGTCTTGACATATTTTTCTATGTTGTCCTCCAGCTCACCAATCCAGTCCTCTGCTTCCTCTATACTTGATTTCTTCTACTGTATTCTTCAATTCAGAAATTGTATTCTTCATTTCCTCCTGGCTCTTACTGATAGTTTTTATGTCCTTTTTAATGCTGGTATAGTTCTCAATAAGTTCCTTGTAGCTTCCCTGGAATTCTTCCTAGTTCCCCTGGAGTTGTTTGTAGTTTTCTTTGAGTTGGCTGAGTTCATTAAGCTTCTCTATTATCATTATTTTGAATTCCATATCTGGTAGTTTCCTTGTCTTTTTTTCACTGACCCAAGTGTTAAGTTAGAGAGTTTGTAATCAGCTGCCACGCCCAGGCACTGCCTGGGGAGTATGACTAAGTTGCAAACCAATGAATCCATGATCAGCCACCAAGCTCACATGCCATTGTGTGGGGCTTGTGACTGACCCACGTGTAAGAGCGTTTATAATCAGTTGCCAGGCCCAAGCACTGCTGGATGAGAAATATCTCTTCAGGTGCCAACTATTGCATCTATGCTCAGACAAGGTATGGCAGGAAGGTTCATTTAGATGTAAATCAAGGAATTGTGATCAGGAACCAGACTCAGGCACTGCTGGGTGGGGCAGATTTCTTCCAGTGGGTGGGACTATGATGACCCTTCATATGGAAGCTGCTTGGTGCAGTGCAGTCCACCTGAGGTGTGGGTGATGAGTCAGCACCGGGATCAGCTGCTTTCCCACTTCTCTCTTCTAAGTCACCACCGCAAATTCTCCCCACGTGTCTCCATTCCTCTCTGCCCTTTCTCTGCTGGAGCCCAGGGTAAGTGGGTGCCAATGTATTTTCCTTGTGGTGCCCCTGTACTTTCCTTGTGGTCACCTCTGTCTCCAGTGCTCTCTCAGGCCAGCAAATTCTTTGGCTTTTAGCTCTTTTCAGCTGCGTGCTGCTCTATTCTCCATGGTATTGCTGTAGACTGAGAAATTCAGAGGTGGGACCAGAACCTCCCACTCTTGTCAGGTGGAGCCTCTGGCTCTGTTCCTTAGGCTACTGCCTCCAGTTGGGGACCAGCCAGCCCTCACATGTTTCTATAATTCCTACCAGTCATGTTGTGATGAAGCGTCCTCTTCTGTTCTGTCTGTAGATATATGACTTCTTTCCAGTTGGTGTTCTGTTATTATGGTATCCTTAGTAACCCATATGCCAGGCTCTGTATTAGATACTAAAGATCTTATGAAGGTTTCTGTTGAAGAGAGACATTTAAATATTCTTAAAATGGGAGGTCAATGTCAAGATAATCCAAACAATTTATAATAGATCTTCCATCTTTCTTCCATTTTAAGAAAATGTACTATAGTTGCCAACTAGTTCAAATTAATGCACGTGCTTCTTGGGCAATCAATTCAAATGATAATTCCTATGAATTTCTTTTTCCAATAATGCACTTTTTGGGTTCCTCTCTCTCACCACAGGAAGTGCACAATGCCTCTCAGACTTCCCAGAAATAATCATCCTCACTCCCACAGTTAGGTAAATCAGCTTCACAGCCAGTAATCAATTCCTTTTGTTGTGAAACATAGGCAGTTGTAGCATGCTCATCCAAGCATCCTCAAGGGAGAGGAGCCTGAGAGCCAGAGCCACAGCTTTATGGTGCTAGAGGGCCTGAGCCAGAGTTTCAGCCTGAGCCAGCTCAGGAGCCAGGAAAGCCCTTGAGCCAAATTATTCTGTTTTATTATTAAAGAATATAGTCATACTAAGAAAGCAAATTCAAGGGAATATTACAAGTAGTTTCCTATAAGCAGTAAAAGCATGGCTGATTTTTCTTCTTTATATTTTTATATTAAAAAACTACATTTAGGAAAATGTCCATATTAATCCCACATTATTTATATCTATATTCTAAATAGTTACTCTAAAATCCACTAAACAAATGAACAATCATTGAGAATTTGAAAAGAGATCTCTTTGACTTTAAACTCAATCTCTATAAATTTAAGAAGCATCTAAGACCATCCAAAATACAGCTGACAGCTGACATAAGATACCAGTTGGGAATTTCTAATTGATATCTCAGTTATTTTAACTTTTACCAATATAGAACTCAAGGAGATGTAGATAAATAAACAAGTAAAAGTCCTGAGAAGTTAGTAAAAGTGAAGCACAACACTATATATATAATTTTTGTATGTGTGTGTATATATATATATATATATATATATATATAATTTGTTTGCCATGTTATTTTATAGTTTTAAATATAACACTTGTTCACCACAGAAAATGTAGGGCACATATATATATATATATATATGTGTGTGTGTGTGTACATATATATATATGTATATATTCAGAGAGAGGGGAATGGAGAGAAGAAGAGATGGAGAGAAACATCAATGTCTGGTTGCCTTTCACCTGCCTCCAGCTAGGGACCTGCCTGGAGACCTGGCTTGCAACCTGGTCATGTGTCTTGGCTGGGAATCGAACCAGTAACCTTTGGGTTCACAGGTCAGTGCCCCATCCACTGTACCACCAGCTAGGACCTGGATTCAAGTTTATTTATTGAAGTTTAGTTAATATCACAAATATTACACCTGAAAATTAACATGCATACTAAGAATAAAAATGAACATAGCTATTATAATGACATAGATTGCCTTTTCAAACAATACACATATTTGAGAAAACAGAATATAACTTGACAAGTGTGTGTGTGTGTACCAGTAGAACAAAAAGGTCAATAACTGCATTACACATCTAAAGTTTTAAACTGTTTTACTTTTTCACAAGTTACACATCAATTTCCAGACAGCAAGTACAATTTTTTTGACAAGTGACCTTATCCTTGTCAGTAAGAGATAGATATTTGAGCTGTAAATTTACACAAAATATACTCTTACAGGAACAGAAAAAATACATCTTCGCTAAATGTCAAGTGTTTATAAGATTTAGATTTCATGAAAATATGTTAGAAAATTGTCACAATAATTGATTTAATATCATATAATTTTATATTTTAATACAATAACACAATATAAAATGTGGTATCAGGCAGCTTTTTAGCATTTTGAGAAATCTGCTAACAGAAGTTTTCCTTGTCCATGCAGAATTACAGAAAAAAAAACAATACACATTTATATTATATAGAAAAACATTTGTAAATATTTTCTTTATGTTGATTTTAAGTATATTGGTTTTTCAAAAGAAGTAATAAGGTAATATAACATTAGCAAATCACATTTTTTCCAAGCCATCATTCTTTAGACTAGTAACAATTTTTTCAAAATCATTTGGTTTTATACTCAGATTCCTGTTGGGTAGTCTCTGACTTTACTGATATTGCTAGTTAATGCCCATTTTTACATATCCAAGTTTTATGTGGACAAATATCAAATATTTTTCAGTAAGATTTTGTTTAAATAATACTGAAAGAGCTAAAGTTAAACCATTATAAAAATTGCTGACCCTGGCTGGTGGCACAGTGGATAAGGCACCAGCCTGAGAACCCAAAGGTCACTGGCTTGATTCCCAGCCAGGGCACATAACCAGGTTGCAAGCCAGATCTCCAGCCAGGTCAGTAGTTGGAGGCAGGTGAAAGGCAACCATACATGGATGTCTCTCTCCCTCTCTGCCTCTCTCCCTTCCCCTATCTCTAAAAATAATAAATAAAATCTTAAAGAAATATAAAAAAAATAAAATATGAAAACATTGCTTTTGCATTTAAATATAAATAAAACATTCTCAAAAATTAGAATATAAAAAGTTCAATATATGTAAATCACTAATACCCAGAGTAAGTTATGGGATGAAAATAGAAAAAGAACCCTGCCTGAAATGCAATGCTTTTCATTAGAACTTCTTATTTCTTTTTTTCTTTCCTTTTCTTTTCTCCCCCTCCTCTTCCAAACTACTTTAATATTATTGTTAAGGAAAGACTGGTAGGAACCAGGTGGTAGCACATTCCCTTGGACACTCCAGCTCTTCTTTTGATTTCGAGCTGAGGCTGGGAAGTTATAATAGGGAACATAGGGCCATAAGCTCTACCCTTCTGCTTTACTCACTTGGCTGGAATGTCCCAAACATGACCTTCACTGCCCACCTGTTCCCCAGGTTCCTCCTCTCCCAATTCTCTAATGGGGACAAACAAAATAATCTCAACCAGACTCAGAAGCCATACTGATCTAAAAGTGGCCAACAAAGTCATTGTAATATTTTTCTAATAAATCCACATTATGCTTTTGAACCCCCTTCCCTAATTGCTGTGTTGGCCTCAAAAGTTCCAGGGGGCCCATAAAAAAAGCAGCATCAAGAGAAGATGGGCAAGGATGAGCAGTGCTGGCAGTCACCCTGCTAAAAGCCAGGGACCACCCTTTTCTCCCACTGTAGCCTGGACTTGATAAAAACCTTCCACCTGAACTCCACCAGGACTTTTGTTTGTTCTCAGAGGTTGACTGCTCTCACTTCTCAAGCAGGTACTATTGTTTTAATAAATTTACTGTGTTTTACTAAGTTTTTCTATCACACTCTTGAATTCTTTCTTGTTCTGTGACAATGTCCTGGACCTCTGTATTGGATTGAGGCCTCCATTTGCCTCCCTGGGTGCTTCCCAGCATCAGAACCATATTCAACTTATAATTAGATATTAAAATCCATTATGAATTTGAATTCTCTCATAACTTTCAATGGACCATCTGCAAGACTAAAGTACTGATAACACACAGTATTACCTTATTATCTTATTTATTAAATTCAAATGATGAGTAAAGCATTCAATTATTTTTTTTTGAAAACCTATATGAATATTTCTTAATATTGATATATGCATTTTCTTTAGAACAAAAAATATTTTTTGCTGCCAAATGTATTGCATACTATGAAATATGGCTAGAAGGAAATTATCTGATGTCTGTGAAAGAAGAATATTAAATTTGGTCTAAACTTTCAAGAATGAAAAATATAGTCATTTTTTTCATATTGTTTTAATATTCAAATGACTTCTATATATAGAAAAGGTATAATGAGAAAAAGCAGGAGTTAAGATCTCTTTGAATATACTTTTTCATGTTTCTTTTTCTAATTATTAGTTCCTTAGACAAACTTTAAAAATATTGATATTTGAACTGTCTTGTGTTTTATTTCACTTCAATTGCTGGCTCTACTAATTTATTATTATATTTTTTACTTTGTACTAGCTCCAATGCTATAAATTTGAAAGTCACTAAATGGTTTAAACATCCTAAGTCTATAAGATTGGCTGTATTTTATAACATTTTTATGATAAAAACTCTATCCTTATATTACTGGCAAAAATATTGAAACTTAAGGAATAACTAAGCAACATGCTGAAAACCAGGCAACTGGAAAGGGGTATATCCTGGCTATGACCTTAGACAGTCTTGCCCCAGAGCTCATATTCTTCTCTAATTGGCCTTCTACAAGCATCCATGAATTTGAATAATTAATATGTCTGTGAATGAGTCTTCTATTTCTGCTGTAACAAAGAACTTAAAGTTTGATAACTTAAACCAACAAAATTGATCATCTTACAGTTCTGGAGGCTAAAAGTTTAAAGTGGATGGGCAGGGCTATGTCCCTTATGGATATTCTAAGGGACAGTCTTATCCTTGCCTTTTCTAGTGGCTGCCTTCCTTCCTTGGCCATGACCTTTCCTCACTCAACCACTGCTGCTTTTGTCTCACCTTCTTTCATTCTCCTGCCTCCTTCTTTGTTTTATAAGGAACCTTGTGATTACATTGGACTCAATTAGATAATCCAAGATAATCTCCCAATCTCAAAACCCTTAATTTAAAAACATCTGCAGTCTCTTTTGAAATGTAAGATACAATGTTCACAAATTCTCAAGATTAATATTTCAACATTTTAGAATATTAAATTTGCAATCCATAATCTAGGTAATTTAATAGTTGCAAATTACCTTATTAGTTTATTTTATAATATAGAAAGTCAAATACTTAAAAAGAAAAATAGTGCACATTTGTTGAGCATTTACCATATGTATAACAGCATATAAACTTAAATTTGAGTCTAAAAACCACATTATGAACTACACTACTCCTGGGAGAAGCAGTTGTCATACAGGATAGTACTACAAAGTAGTATATTTGAGTATAAGAACAAATAACTTGAGGATTTCATTGTAGCTATTTCTGCTAGGTACTATATAATTTAATTATATTTCATTTCTATATAAAAAATAAATTAAATGAAAAGAACCCTCTCATTTGAATCAGTTAGATACTGATTATATATATATATATATATATATATATATATATATATATATATATATTTTTTTTTTTTTTTTTTTTTTACATCTGGGGAGAGAAATTTACCTAAACCACCAGTTAGCCTTGAAAATTAAACATGTAGTCAAAAGCTGAAACATTGAGAAAAGAAATAATATGGAAACAGAAAATGCAAAGAAACATTTTGTTTGTATTTCACCCATTTAAAAATGGTGTAAAAAATCCCATAATGTTATTAAAACTTATTTATTGAGACTTAGTCTGTTCTCTGTATTATTTTTGTGTTATACCAATGAAATTTTTATTTCTTACCATGGTTTCCACAACATCCTATTTGTTGCTAACTCACTTGTATTGTCACAGGACAGAATCTTGATGGTAGTAGTTTCATTACAACCTACTCAGGTGAAAGTTATTTCTATTCCTCTGTTGTCATTGGTGATTATTCATCCCAATTTCCCTAGTGTTGGTTTATACTCGTTGTCCTGATATAATCATAAAGATTTATGCATTAAGAGATGTGATTACTATATTTATATTTCTACTATTTCAAGCCAGCTAGAAAGATGAGTTTACTCATCCATATTAACTTTCAAAATAATTGTTCCCACTTTTAAGAAATTCTTTAATCCATTGACACTGGTCATGCAGTCTAATGCTTCTTTAATTATCCTCACTACTCATCTCCTTCCCTAGTCTTTTTTTTAGATTTTATTTACTATTTTTAGAAAGAGGGGAAGAAGAGAGGCAGAGAGGGAGAGAGACATCCATATATGGTTGCCTTTCACCTGCCTCCAGCTATGGACCTGGCTGGAGAACTGGCTTGTAACCTGATTATGTACCCTGGCTGGGAATCAAACCAGTGACCTCTGGGTTCTCAGGCTGGTGCCTTATCCACTGTGCCACCAGCCAGGGCTCTTTCCCTAGTCTTTTTATCTAAAAAAAAAAAAAAAAAATCATCAACCACTATCAAACACAGTTTAATAATGGATTCAGATTATACCTATATTAATTTACTAGGGCTGACATTACGAAGTGTCACAGACTAAGTAGCTTAAACAATAGAAATTTATTTTCTCACAGTTTTAGAGACCAGAAGTCCAAGATCAAGCTATAAAAGGTTGTTTTCTTCTAAGACCCCTCTCTTTGGCTCCTAGATGGTTTACTTTTTTGCCCTTGTCTTCACATAATCTTTCCTTCATTTATGTATGTGTCCTAATCAATACTTCTTATCAGGACACCTATTATATTGTATAGGGCCTACTCATAGGAATCACTTTACTTAAATACCCTTTTAAAGACCCTGTCTCCAAAAATTCACATTCTGAAGAAGTGGGGGTTAGAGCTTCAACACCTGAAGTTTGTGAAGACACAATTTATGTCATAATAATAACAATCAAATAAGATACATGAGTCTATATTTAGCTAATACAAATATAAACAAATAAGAAAATGATGGAGGAGTGATAACTAAGGCTGACCTTACCAATATTATGAGAGAACAGAGGAGATGGAATTTAAAAAGGGAAATGGAGAGGAGTAGAGCATCCTTTGTTTTAAGACTACAATCCAAGTTCCAGCAAGATGGCCAAGGAGAAAGTGGAGCTACACCAATCTCCTCCCAAGTCTCATCTGGAATTACTTTTTTGGAGAAAAAGTCAGCTGGAGTTACCAACAGAACACCAGCTGGAAAGAAGTCATATAACCATGGACAGAACATAAGAAGACCCTTCATCACAATGTGACTTATAGGAATCTCAGAAATGTGAGAGAGCTGGCTGGGTCCCCACCAGAGGCAGCAGCTGAAGGATGCTGAGAAGGATGAGTTCTGGTCTCCCAATTGGGCGTCCCAGCCTACAGCAACACTGTGGAGAGGAGAGCAGCATCCAGCTGAGAAGGGCAGAAAGCCTTGAAGTTTGCTGGCCTAAGAGAGCACTGGAGACAGAACTACTAGAGTAACCACAGTGAAAATACATTGGCACCCACCTACTTTGGGCTCCAGAAGAGAGCAGAGAGGACTGGAGACATATGGGGAGAGTTTGTGGTGGTAGCTTGGAGGAGAGAAGTGGAGAAGCAACTGTGGGGATCCCAGTACTGACTTATCACCCAAACCTCGGGGGGACCACCCTGCGCCAGGCTTCCTTAGGAGGGTCTTCATAGCCCTGCCCACTGGAAGCAATCTGCTCTGCCTAGCTGCCATTGAGCCTAGTGCCTATTCACAATTCTTTGACTTACATCTAAATAAATCTCTCCCTCCTTGCCATAGATACAATATGTCTGAGCATATATACAATAGTTGGCACCTGAAGAGGTATTTCTCACCCAGCAGCATTTGGGCCTGGTAGCTGAGTATAAACTCTCTGACTTACAGCTGGGTCAGTCAGCCAGCCCCGTTGATTAATAAGTAGCACCCATGTAGTCATTTAATTTAGGAATAGAGGTTTACCAGCACCTGAGAAGTTTTACCTACCCCACATGCTCAGTCCCTACTGAGGTAATATTTTTTCTGACTTTTTTGATATTCATTCCCTTGCTTTAGTTAAAATTGTTATCACATGTGTGGCTTTTTAAAGATTTATTTATTTTTAATCATTATATAAATGAAATGTTATACATTCTTTTTTTACTTTCCTGATTAATATTTGGTTTGAATGTGACTTCCATATTAATATATTTCTTATTTTTCATTCTAACTATGCATAATTCTAACATAATGCACCTCTCATTTATCCTATGTATTGACTCCAAAGTGTAACTGACTTTCAAGTTCTCAACTTTTGAAAGGAATACAAAAATTGCTTCAGTTTCATTTATTTCTTGGTTATTAGGCTCAAATATAATTTGGTTATGGATTCTTTATTTCTCTCAAATCTGGCTTATTTTTCAGAGTTTTAAAAAAATAGTTAATCATGGAAAGTACAGAAGGTAGCTCCAGGTACGTAGCATAGGACATTTCTTGAAATAAATCTCAACTATGTATTTCAATAGTTAAAGTGGAAATATTTGGACCTCAGCTTTTTCACTAAGTAAATGATAAACAGAAATGCAAAAATAAATACATTATTATTTATTTATTTTTACAAATTGTATTCATTATTTTCATAGAGAAGGGCAGGGAGGGAGGAATAAAGGGAGAGAAGCATCAACATGTGGTTGTCTTTCACCTGCCTCCAGCTAAGGAACTGGCTGGAGACCTTGCTTGCAACCTGATTAAAAAATAAATTTTTAGACATGTAATTCTGGATTTCAAAGGTTTCTTAACTACGCAACACTATGGAAGATACTACTCAATCAGTTGTACTCTAGAAAAAAGTAAATTACAGGTAGACATGAGATAAATATTGACAACATTTTTTCCTATTGCTACTATAACAAATTGCTACAAATTTAGAGGTTTAAAATAACACA
Organism: Noctilio leporinus; assembly: GCA_004026585.1. NCBI lineage: Eukaryota > Metazoa > Chordata > Mammalia > Chiroptera > Noctilionidae > Noctilio > Noctilio leporinus. The sequence continues at coordinate 44,282 of PVIW01005855.1, read as the reverse complement.
AATGTTTCCCCTTGTCATTTTGGATGCTAAAAGTTCAAAATAAATTTTAAGAAGTTAAAATCAAGGAATTAGTAAAGCTGGTTGTTTATAGAAGTTACAGGGTAGAATTTGTTCCTTCCTATATTAGCTGCATCAAATGTCTTCTGATTGCGTCATTCCAATTTTTGCTTCCATCCTTAGATTGCCCTCCCCTGCCACCTTTGACCTCTTTTCTCTCTCCTTAAAGAACCTGTGATTATGGTTTGATTCCTCAGCCAGGGCATATAACCAGGTTGCAAGACAGGTCTCCAACCAGGTTCACGGCTGGAGGCAGGTGAAAGGCACACATACATTTAATAAATAAATAAATAAATAAATAAATAAATAATCCATGATTATATCAAAATCAATCAAGTAACCCTGGACAACCTTTCCAATATCTTGGTACATAAAAATTGATCACATGTGAAAAGACTTTATCCTGAAAGGTTAACAGACACAGGTTTCAAGAATGAGAATGCAGGCATCTATAGGGGACCATTATTCAATATCCCACAAAAACATATGAACCAGAAGAAATAAAAATAAACTAAAAAAAAAAATATATATATATATATATATATCCCAACCCCTTGATTCTTATACAGATATTTAAATAGTGTTGTTTATGTAATTTGGTATTATATATTTTTCTATATGGCTAAATCCACATTACTCAGTGTTACAAAAAATTGTAGCATATTTCCAGTCATAAAAATGTTGTGTTAGATTTTTAATTTAAAATTTAGAAGATAGAACATATGAGTTAAGCTATTAAATAATAAAATGCCTGGCTGGTGTGGCTGAGTGGATAAGTGCTGGTCTGTGAACCCAAAGGTCGCTGTTTCTATACCCAACCAGGGCACATAACCAGTTTGCAAGCCAGGTATCCAGCCAGGTCCTTTGCTGGAGACAGATGAAAGGCAACCATACATTGATGCTTCTCTTAGTTTCTTCCTCCCTCCCTGTCCTTCTCTTTAAAAATAATAAAATCTTAAAAAAATATATATATATATATATGTATAATGCCCCAGTGGCCCCTTAAACTGACAGCTGATCATGGATTCATTGGATGTCAATAGAATCTTTCAGTCAAGCCCAGAACCACCTGAGCATGGTGGCTAATCACAAATTTATTGGATTACAATTGAACCTTGCTGTCTAGACTAGCAGCTCCTGAGCCTGGTAGCCCATCAAAATTCATTGTATTATAATTGAATTTTGTAGCCTAACCCAGTGGCACCTGAGCCTGGAAGCTGATCACAGATTCATTGATTTATATCTGAATCTATCCCATCAAGCAGCACCTGAGTTGGCAGCTGACCCATTGGATTACAATTGAATGTCACTGTCTAGCCCAGCAGGGCATGAGTTTGGTAGCTGATTCATTGATTTATAACTGATTTATAACTATTCCCCCAAACTGCATCTGAGCCAGGTGGTAGATCACAGATCGATAGGGTTACAACAAAATCAATCCTTCCAGCCTAGCAGTTCCTTAGTCTGGCAGTTGATCACAGTCTCGTAGGATTACAACAAAACCTAAAGATGAGAAGAAAAATAAATAGTCCATCACCAAGAGGAAAGGAGGGATCCCCTGAAAGATCACTAAATGAAACAGAAAGGAAACTATCAGGTATGGAATTCAAAATAATGATGATAGAGAAGCTCAATGAGCTCTACTAACATACACACACACACACACACACACACACACACATACACACAAACCCTCTAAACAACTCCAGGGAGCTATGAAGAACTCCAGGGAAGCTACAAGGAACTTACTGAGAACCACACCAGCATTAAAAAAGGACATGGAAACTATCAGTAAGAGCCAGGGGAAAATGAAGAATACAATTTCTGAATTGAAAAATACAGTAGAAGGAATCAGCAGCAGGCTAGAGGAAGCAGAGGATCAGATTAGTGAGCTGGAGGACAATGTAGAAAAATATTCCAGGAGAATGCAACAGGATGAAAAATAGCTGAACAGGAAAGAAGAGGTTTTATGAGAGCTACAAGACAAATTGAAACCCAATAATATCAGTATCATAGGGATACCAGAAGGAGAAGAGAAACAAGGAATGGAAAATCTGTTCAAAAAAGTAATGATATAAAATTTCCCTAACATGATGAGTGAAAATGTTACTCAAATTCAGGAAGCACAGAAGGTTCCAATGAGAATGAATCCAAACAGACCCACCCAAACACACATCATAATTAAAATGGCAAATTTCAAAGACAGAGAGAGAATCCTAAAAGCATCAAAAGAGAAATAGCAACTAACATATGAGGGGGCTCCAAACAGGGTGTCAAATAATTATTCAACAGAAATAATACAAGCCAGAAGGGAATGGCAAAAAATATTCCAAGTAATGGGAAACAAAGGCCTGCAACCAAGAATACTGTGCCCAGCAAGGCTCTCATTCGAAATGGAAGGAGAAATAAGAAGTTTCACAGAACAAAGAAGAATAGAATAGTACATCTCTACCAAACCAGCATTGCAAGAAATGCTAAAGGGTCTGCTTTAACAAGATGAGGAAACAGAGAGAGACAGAGAGGAATACAAGTACAAAGGGGTAAAATGGCAATAAATACATATCAATCAATAATAACCTTATATGTAAACTGATTGAATGTGACAATCAAAAGACAGGGCAGCTAAATGGATAGGTAAAAATGACCCACATATATGCTGCCTTCAAGAGACTCAAAATAAATGATAGACACAGATTGAAAGTGAAGGGATGGAAAAATATGTATCAAGCAAGTGGACATTAAAAAAAGGCTGAAGTAGCAACACTTATTTCAGACAAAATACATTTTATGATCAAAGCCAGTAAAAGAGACAAAGAAGGACATTTCATAATATTTGAGAACAATCAATCAAGGAGATATAACCCTGGTAAACATATATGTACCCAACATAGGAGCTCACAAATATATAAGGAAAATTTTGAATGGACTTCAAGAAGGATATAGACAGCAACACACTAATAGCAGGGGATTTTGATGCCCCATTATCAACAATGAACAGATCTTCCAAACAAAACAAACAAACAAAAAACAAGGATATTGTAGCATTGAACACCACTCTAGAGGAAATACACCCAACTAATATATACAGAACTTTTCACCCACAAAGAAGCAAAATACACATTCTTTTCAAATGCACATGGAACATTCTCAAAGATAGACCACATAGTAGATCACAAGACAAGCCTCCACAAATACAGGAAAATTGAAAGCATGGCAAGCATCTTCTCAGATCACAATGGGTTGAAACTAGAAGCTAACCTCAAGGGGAAAAAAAACAACAGAAAACAAAAACACTCTAACTCATGAAGACTGAATAATATGCTTTCAGGTAAGGAATGGGTAAACAACGAGATCAAAGAAGAAATAAAAAAGTTTCTGGAAACAAATGACAATGGATACACAACAGCCCAAAACCTATGGGACATAGTAAAGGCAGTCCTCAGGGGGAGTTCATAGCAATACAGGCCTACCTAAAAAGGATAGAAGAGGCTTATACAAACAACCTAACCATAAAGCTGCATGAGCTACAGAAGCAACAACAAACAAAGCACAGAGCAAGGAGAAGGAAGGAAGTCATCAAAATCAGAGCAAAGTTAAATAACTTAGAAACTAAAACTACAATTCAAAGAATCAATAAATCTAGGAGCAGGTTCTTTGAAAAAATAAACAAAACTGTCAAGCCTTTAACCAGATCCATCAAGAAAAAGAGAGAGATGACCTAAATAAACAAAATCAGAAATGACAGAGGAAAAATGACAACTGATACTTCAGAAATACAAAGGATTATAATAAATTATTACAAAAAAACTATCTAACAAGAAATATGACAACTTGGGTGAAATGGAAAAATTTCTGGAAATGTATAATCTACCAAACTTAATCCAGAAGAAGCAGAAAAATCCTATATAGACCTAGTGAAATAGAAAATTGAAGAGGTAATCAAAAATCTCCCAAAGCATAAGAGCCTCAGACAGATGGCTACACAGGTGAATTCTATCAAACATTTAGAGAAGAACTAACTCCTATCCTTCTCAACCTATTTCGAAAAATCCAAGTAGAAGAAAAACTCCCAAACTCTTTCTATGAGGCCAGTATTATTTTAATCCCAAAACCAGGTCAAGACACAACTAAGAAAGAAAACTACAGTTCAATATCTCTGATGAACATTGATACTAAGATTCTCAAAAAAAAAAACCATATATATATTGGCAAACAAGATCCAGCAATACATTAAATACATCATATACCATGATCAAGTGGGTTTCATCCCAGGGATGCAAGAATAGTACAACATTCACAAATCAATAAATGTAATACATCACATAATCCAAATGAAAGACAAAAACCATATGATCATAGCAATAGATGTTGAAAAAGCATTTGATAAAGTACAAGGCTACTGTAATCAAAACAGTCTGATATTGGCATAAGAATAAACATATAGATCAATGGAACAGAATAGAGAGACCAGAAATAAACCCAGGACTCTATGGTCAATTAACATTCAATAAAGGGGAAGAAACATAAAATGGAGTAAAAGCAGTCTCTTCAGCAAGTGGTGTTGGGAGTACTGGACAGAGACTTGGGGGGGCTGGGGGGGACTAGACCACCAACTTACACCATACACCAGAATAAACTCAAAATAAACAAAGGACTTAAACATAAGCAGTGCCACCATAAAGGTCCTGGAGGAAAATATAGGCAGTAAAGTTTTAGATATCCCATGCAGAAATGTTAACTGGTACTTCTCCAAGGGTAAAGGACATAAAAGAACAAATGAACAAATAGAACTATATCAAACTGAAAAGTATCTGTTCAGCTAAAGAAAACACCAGCAAAATTTAAAGGGAACCAACTGTATGGGGAAATATATTTGCCATTGATGCCTCAGACAAGGGTTTGATACCCAAAATATATAAAAACTTCAGTGACTCAATACCAGGGAGACAGACAGACCAATTAAAAAATGGGCAAAGGACCTGAACAGACAACTCACTGAGGAAGACACGTAAGGGGCCCAAAGGCATATGAAAGAATGCTCAACATCACTAGCTGTCAGAGAGATGCAAATTAAAACCACAATAAGATACCACCTCACACCTGTCAGAATGGCAATCATCAACAAATCAACAAACAACAAGTGTTGGCAAGGATGTGGTGGAAGGGGACCCTTGTGCACTGTTGGTGGGAATGCAGGCTGATACAGTCACTGTGGAAAACAGTATGGAGCTGCCTTTTGATCCAGGGATTCCATTACTGGGACTATACCCAATGAATCCTAAAACACCAATTCATAAGAACCTATGTACACCTATGTTCATAGCAGCACTATTTACAATAGCCAAGTGCTGGAAATAGCCTGAAGTGCCCATTAATGAATGACTGGAACAAAGAACTTGGGTACATTTACACAATAGAATATTATACACCAGAAAGAAAGAAGAAACTCCTACCCTTTGTAACAAAATGGAACTGAAAAGTATGCTTAGTGAAATAAGCTAGTCAGTGAAATACAAATACCATATGATCTCACCCATTCTAGGACAATAATGAACAAAACAAATAAATGAGCAAAACAGAAACAGATGCATGAACACAGTGAACAGATCTTCAGGGCAGAGGGGAGAGGGGAGAGGAGGAGGCAAAGAAGGGGAGCAGTTTAGTCATGGAACTGTATGGAAGAACCATGGACTTGGACAACGAGTGGGATTGACCTTAGGGGGAGTGGGGGAGTGGGGAAGGGGACGGGGGAAAGGAAAAGGGGATGGGTGAAATGCAACAACAACTAAATAAATAAATAAATAAAATAGGATGTATGCACTTTTCACATGTAAAATAATATCTTCATAAAAATAAAGTATTAAATAGTTTTCAAGAGGAGGAAGGGTAAAAAAGGGCAAGTATTATTTCCTGTATCTTCAGGATGAAAATTAAAGTCTTGTCTGTAAATATGTTAATTATAAGATATTTAAATAAGCCTATAAAATACAGGGTTTTAAAGACAGCTCTAAAAAGGAGAAAAAATTAAAAATCAACAAAATGTGATGGTTGATTATGAAATGGGCTAATGAATTCACTAATGAACTCTTATTTCATAATGTAAAGGAATAAATGTTTTTTCAAGCTGATGAATCTGGGAGAAAAATCTACATTACATAAAGTCATGATGGCTACTCTGCTATTTGTTTTTCAATGTACATTTCAGATTAATTTCTGATTTTTCCTGTGTGCGATCTCAGTGTGCAGAGCTTTAGTTTTTTTAGAACTAATTTCTCAGGCTCCTTTGTCAGCTCTATTCTTCCAAAGGGAAGCACTTGAAAGTAGGGGTAAAGACAAAAGAATAAAGGAGCTCTTCCTGGTAGCCCCTTCCTCAGACCATATAAAGGTTGCCTACTATATACAATAAGCAATTTACCACTCAATAAGAAACTCAGCTCTTTGGACTGATTAACACTATGATATCTGGGACCTAATATCACTTGCTTATCTGCTACTAATTATTCCCAAATCCATTCTAATTTTAAAAGTCGTAGTTATGGGGGAAAAAAAAAAAAACAGACAAATAAATGAAACAAATGTACTTTTAAAGTGAGGATATATAAGATAGTATTATTTACCCCTGTTTTATAGAGTGATTATCAACACCTTTTTAACACCTAAGGTGTACATAGTACATGAGGCATTGAGATATTTGGTTAAATAAGATGGAATATTTGTCTAGAAAATTTACTCATGTCATACAAATATAAATATAATCCTGTACATAGTAATGATGATGAAGGTATTTGGAATAGAATTATGTAAGCATATACTGATTTTTTACTATGAAAAATATAATTAAAATACCAAGTTTAGCTTTAGCACCACATTTAAAAGTTATATTACTTATGTATTTTACACACCATAACATTGTACTATATATTTGTAATTTATTTTACTTTCCTACAAGATCAGTTTGACAGTAACTTTCTCACTCTGATAGTTTTCACTAAATTGATAGGCAAATTAAATAAAACAAACTATCAATTCAGCTATATAATTGGTCAAAAGTCAATTCTGTCAAGAAATTATTTTGATTAAAATGTCTTGTTGTTTGAAAAAGTTAATTTTTCAATTTAGTCAATGCTTTTAACACAATTTTGTGTGTACACTAACAGCTTTTGTGGGGACTAAGGGATCCCATCCCATTTCCTGTCTGAAGTAACTAACATTAATGGAAATCTCTTTGACGGCATTCCCTTATAGTCAGAAAAATCAGTGGTACTTCAAATAAAAAATAGTAAACATAGCTACATGCTTTTGTGGCATGAGGTAAAATAAATTTAAGAGGCTAAAAGCCCAGGTACAAATAATTATACCTAAAATTGGTTAATTACAACTCATATATAAGTGGAAGTGTACAATTGCAACTGGAATTGCTCAATTGCCTGAGCAATTATCAAATTGCAGCAGTAATTATTGGCTGCTATTTTTTCTGTCTAAAATAAATGTATTACACATATATGTATTTTAAATCTCAAGTACCAATCATTACACTTTCAAATTTTGGTTCAAAGCCAATTTTGACTAACATGTATATGTATATTATACCTTCCTACATTATTAATAATGGAAATAGTTCAACCATTTTGTAAGCAACTATTCTAATGCATATAAACTGTTCATAATAATTCACCAAATATACCAAATAGAAAGTCTACAAGATGACAGAAGGCATATACTAGACCTAGATATATTCATTCCACTGCAATGTAAATAGAGTGATTTGCCTTGTGTCTAACAATGACAAATGTTAAAAGCATTACTTGAAATATAATTGAGAGAAAATCTACAGCAACTCAGTTAATCTTTAACATTTTAAATATTAATGTGTTACACTAAAATATACAAAAGTAAAAGTGAAATGATCAGCTTATAGTTTTCCAAATCCATGAATATTATTCTGAAACTAATAATTTGCTACAATCTTATTTGTTAGCACATTGATTATATCATATGATATAGAGAAAACACAAAATTATATAATATGAACAAAAACAGAAGGATTGACTTCTTGTGGGTTATTTTAGAAATTTTTAGTCTTTAGAGATGAGGATGTTTTATAATTTGTATAATGTCATCATATTATACAAATGTGACCATTTGACAGTGTCTGAGCCTGGCGACTGTTCATGGATTGATTGGACTACAACAGAATTAATTGTCCCTGCCTAGTGGTGCCTAAGGTGACCACTCATGACAGATTGAAGACCATTAAATGATCTGATATCACCAGAGGTGAATCCAGGAAGTAAAGAAAGTGCATCTGTACACTACAGAAGGTCCGTCACACCACAAATCATTACACTCAAAAAATCCCAACCTAACAAGCAAAAGCAAACAAGAAGGTACACCTAAAAATGGGGAGAAAAAGAAACAGTCCATCACCAAAAGGAAAAGAGGAAACCTGCCCAAAACAAACAAACAAACAAATAAAAAAACTGCTAAAGGAAATAGCGACAAGTAAACTAACAGATATGGAATTAAAGTAATGATAATAGAGAAGCTCAATAAGCTATAGTTCAAAAATATAAATATTTCCAGGGGAACTACGAAGAACCCCAGAGAAGCTACAAGGAACTTACAGAAAACTACACCAGCATTAAAAGAACATAGAAATTATCAATAAGAAACAGGAGAAAAAGAAGAATACAATACTTGAATTGAAGTACACAATAGAAGGAATCAAAACAAGCTATAGGAAGGAAGCAGAGGATTGGATCAGTGAGCTGGAGGTCAACCTAGAAAAATATTCCCAGACAGTGCAACAAAACAAAAAAAACTGAAAATGAATGAAGATGTTTTAAGAGAGCTGCAGAGCACCATGAAACTCAATAAGAAGGAAGACTCCCAAACTCTTTCTATGATGTCAGTGTTATTCTAATCCCTAAACCAGGTCAAGACAAAACAAAGAAAGAAATCTACAGGTCATTATCTCTGATGAACATAAGTGCTAAAATTCTCAACAAAATGTTGGCCAGTGAACATTTTTATACATTAAATAAAATGCAAAAAAAAAAACAAAAAACTTTTTAATACATTAAAAAGATCATACACCATGATCAAGTGGGACTCATCACAGGGATGCAAGGATAATACAACATTTGCAAGTCAAAAAATGTAAGACATCACATAAACAAAATGAAAGGCAAAAGCTATATGATTATATCAGTAGATGCTGGAAAAGCATTTGGTAAAGTACAACATCCACTTAGAATTATACCCAAAGAACCCTGAAACACCAATTCAGAAGAATCTATGCACCCTTATGTTCATAGCAGTAATATTTACAATAGCCAAGTGCTGGAAACAGCCTGTGTTCATCAGTAGATGAATGGGTAAAAAACTCTGGTACATTTATGCAATGGAATGCTATGCAGCAGAAAGAAAGAAGAAACTTCTACTATTTATGACAACATGTATAGAACTGGAGAGTATCATGCTTAGTGAAATAAGCCAGTCAGTGAAAGACAAATACCATATGATTTCATATGGTATTTACTTGTTTAAACAAACAAGTAAAATAGAACCAGAGGCATGGAAACAAGGAAAAGACTTTCAGTGTACAGAGGGGAGGGATGACAGGGAGAAAGAAGCAAAGAAGTGGAAAAGTTTAGTTAAGGAACTAGCACAAATGACTCATGGTCATAGACAACATGCAGGATTGACTGCAGGAGGTGGGATGCAGATGGTGGAACAGGGGAGAGCGGTGGAGGAAAAATGGGATAAATGTAATACAACAACAATAAAATAAAAAAATATATACTTGACTTTAGTTTGTTTTTTTGATTTATTAAATTATTAGAGATAATTCTTATTTGAGGGTTCAATTTTTTATTAAAATTATGAAAAGTATACTTCTAGTTAAAAATGTATTACTCTTATATATCATTATTTTACAATACTCATCATCAGGAACCACACATATCTATCTAGTCTCTTTGATGAAGGTAAGAAGATGATAAACAATAACATAAAATTGTTTTTAACAGTTTAAATTTTGGCTTGGAAATCACCTTAAGATGCTTAATATTGGATTAACACCATATAAAATAGCAATGATATTAAATTAAAAATAAGCAGTAGCAATAATACAGAGCTACAGGAATTCCATTTTGGGTTCCTTGAGTGATCGTGAAAAATACAGAATTTAAAAAGTACTAGTATTAAAAGAAATAAGCAAGTAAAGAAGAATGGTCAGGTTATTTTTGGGGATTGGGTAATATAGTTAAATGTATAATTTTAGTAGGGTTTTGTTGTTGTTGTTTTTGATAGAGGCAGATTCAGATGAGAGTGAAGTGGAAACAGGGATGGAGGCAAACAGCCTTAAAAAAAAATGAATAATGAGTTTGGACTTCATTTTAAATATCGATATTATTCAGACTTCCACTTTCTCCTAGAGGAAACAGATGTTAAGACATTTAATTGTACTTCTAGTATCATACCGGAAATCCATCATAAGAAGCAAAAACTTCAAATTTACCTTTTAGAAGCAGTAATAAAGTGATCAGAGTTCCACAGCTTCTTGACTCATGTATTTCTTTGGAGTTCCAAAATGGAAAATTTTAATACTGATGACTATAAAGACTGAAGTGACCATTGAAAGGTTATCTATCTATATTTCTTATGTGGTTTGGAGTGACATTCAAAGAAGTTCTTAGAAAGAGTATTAATATATTATCTAATTATCAGACCCCAATTCAACTTTTGCCAATTGTACAAATAATTGCACAGCAAAAGGATTCTGTTCAGAATCAAACATTTAGTTGTCAGGTGTCTTTAGTCTCTATCATTCTTAAATGGTTCTTCAGTCTTTTACTGACTTTCATGACCTAGACACAATTAAGAGTACTAGACACTTATTTTGTAGACCATCCCTTAAATTGGGTTTCATGGTTCCTCATAATTAGATTAAGAACATACATCTTTGGCAGGAATTCCACAAAAGTGATGCTGTGTTCTCCTTGTGTCCTAATAGAATGTGCTATGGACATACCACCAAATTCATACTTTAAAGCTCCAAGCCCCAAATTGATTATATGAGGGGTTACCCCCAAAAAACAGAATTTATTTATCAAAGTGTGTATTTATCATTATATATTTAAGCTTCAGTCATCTTCCAGGTAATTCTTCATTGGATGCAATACACCTATCAAGATGTTTTTTTCGCTACTCAAAATAGTTTTTGAACTCATCAATTTTGATGCCTTTTAGTGCTTCTGCCATTTTTGTGTATTTGTTTATTTATTTGTTTTACCTTTTCCACATTGGTAAAACTTTTCCCTTGGTGGACTATTTTCATTTGGGGAAACTAACAATAAAAATCACTCAGGGAATAATTAGGTAAATAGGGAGTGGGCCAGAGGCTGTTTTTTCAGCCAAAAAAAAAACGTGAACAATCTGTGTGGTGTGGACAGATGTGCTCAGAAATTACCCATCATGAAATGGGCAAACTACTTGAAAAAGTCAACAAAATTCACTAAAGCCGAAAGCAGTAGCTCATAACAATGCCAGCTGGTATATTGACGTAGATGAGTTTCTAGAATACTCACTTATTTGGGGAAGCCTCTACTACAAAGGACCTGGCCTCCAGATAATTCTAGTATTTTGGAGGTTTCTCATTGTATTTCAAAATAGAGCATTTAATTATGGATAAATGATATAGTAAGGGTGTATCCCTAATCCAACAGTATTTGTGAAGAGAGATCTTTTGATGTGAACTCAGAGAAGGGCATGTATGAACAAACTAGTAATCTGCAAGGCAAAAAAGAGACCTCACCAGTTTCCCAAGTAGATTAAAAAAAAATTATGGTACATATATAATCAAGTATTACTCTGACATAGAAAAACAAACAAAACAATAGTGAAATCTTACAGTTTGTGACAGCATGGGTGGACCTAGAAGACATTATGCTATGTGAAATAAGTCAAAGAAAGACAAATACATATGATTTCACTTATATATGTAATCTAACAAAACAAGCAAACAAAATTGAAACAGACTCATAGGCATAGAAAATATACTGACAGTTGCAAGAGGGGAAACTGAGTTGGGGGATTGAGATTACAAACCACATTTCGGTGGTTACAAAATAGTACTGGGATAGGATGTAATATTGTGATAACTATGTATGGTGCCAGGTAGATACAATAGTTATCAGAGGTCAAGTCATGAGTTATATAAATGTGTGTGCATGAAAATAATATTAAATTTAAACTGTAATTAAAAATAAAATTAAAAAAGAAAAAGAAGGCCCTGGCTGGTGGCACAATGGGTAAGGTGCTGGCCTGCAAACCCAAAGGTTGCTAGTTTGAGTCCCCAGCCAGGGCACATAACCAGATTGCAAGCCAGGTCTCCAGCCAGGTCCATAGCTGGAGGCAGGTGGAAGGTAGCCATACACTGATGTTTCTCTCCTTCTCTGCTTCTCTCCCTTCCTCTCTCTTTGGAGATAATAAAATCTTGGAAAAGAAACAAAGAAAGAATATTATAGATATGGGATTAAGAATTTATTAGAACAAAGAATGATGGGAATAAGGATTCGCAAAATTCCATTAAAATATCCTGAGGATACTGAAAATGAGAAAGTGAAAATAAATTCATAAGATCTTGATAGTTACTTAGTTTTGAGTGGTGATTAGTAAAATAAAAAATTAAGATTTGAAATTGTGACGCAGTAATACTTAAGGATAAATAACATAGCCACCTATCTGTAAATATTAAGGAATGGTGATGGCAGAGCTCCACTGAATGTAGCCATAAAGACTAAGATAGCAAGGAAGCTTCTGTCAAGATATAAAATGGCTAAAATATTGATATCAATGTTGCAAATGGGTAAATTAAGTAAATAGAGGAAAATGATTGGAGAAAAAGTGTAACATCCAATGCTTTCTAGACTACAACATTAAAATTGCATTTTCTAGATGAAAATAACTATGTGAGTGCTTTGAATATTTTTCAATTCTGCATCAAGCAGCTGTTATCTTAAATATTTTCTAAATATGAAAATTGTTTGATAAAACACAAAATAGATAAAACAGTAGACATCAGTTAAAACCACTTTTAAAGGCCCTGGCCGGTGGCACAGTGAATAAAGCACTGGCCTGTGAACCCAAATGTCGCTGGTTTGATTCCCAGCCAGGGCACATAATCAGGCTGCAAGCCAGGTCTCCATCCAGGTCCGTAGCTGGAGGCAGGTGAAAGGCAACCATACATTGATGTGTGTCTCTCTCTCTGCCTCTCTCCCTTCCTTTCTCTCTAAAAATAATAAATAAAATATTTAAAATTAATTTCTATAATTTTATACATAACAATATGTATAATCTTATAACTTAAAGCATAATATATGTTATAATAACATTGTATGTCCTTAAAATTCCTATTTAAAACATTAGTTAAATTCAGAGTTGTTAATAATTATTGGATTCCAGGGGCATTCACCTGCATGAAACATAGGCTTTAGAAGTATGTATGCTTCCATTGAATGTAAAAATTGAACCTCTAAATAATAATTATAAAAACAAACCAAAAAATGTGTAAAATAATTAAAAAATTGAATTTTGATAAAGGAATAATATTAGTAATACATATTTCAAATTAAAAATGAACAAAATGCAGACTTCAAACAGGAAATATCAGTGAACCACATTTAAACTGTTTAATCTGATAAAGGTTATAAAAGTTGATTACAATATAGAAAAACACTATTTTAAAGAGACATCATGCCTTTGTAATTCTTAGTTAAGAGTCCTACATAAAACTAAAGACAAAAACCACATGATCATATCAATAAGATGTTGAAAATCATTTGATAAAGTACAGCACCCACTTACAATAAAAATCTCAACAAAGTGGGAATAGAGATAGGGTACCTCAATATAATAAAGGTCACATATGGAAAACCTGCAGCCAACACAATACTCAATGGGGAAAAGCTAAATGCTTTCCCCCTAAGGTCAAGAATAAGGCAAAGATGTCCACTCTCTCCACTTCTATTTAACAGATTTGGAAGTTCTAGCCACAGAGACTAGACAAGAAAAAGGAATTAAAGAGATTCAAATTGGAAAGAAGAAAGTAAAACTGTCATTATTTGCAGATGACAGGGTACTGTACATACAAAACCCAGCAGATTTCACCATAAACCTACTCAATAAATGAATTTGGTAAAATAGCTGGATACAAAGTCAATATCTTGAAATCACAGGCATTTTTGTAAACCAACAATGAAACATCAGAGATAAAAGAAAACAAACCCCATTTACTGTAGCAACAAGAAAAATAACATACCTAGGAATAAACTTCACCAAGGAGGTAAAAGACATGTTCTCAGAAAACTACAGAACATTAAAGAAAGAAATTAAGGCAGGTACAAATAAATGGAAGCATATACCATGTTCACGGATGGGAAGAAGAATTAACATAATTAAAATGGCCATACTACCCAAAGTAACTTATAGATTCAATTCAATCCTTATTAAATTACCAAGTACATATTTCACAGATTTAAAACAAATACTTAAAAAAAGTATATGGAGTCAAAAATGACCATGAATAGCACAGCAATCTTGAGAAAGAACAACAAAGTAGGAGGAATCACAATACTGCATATCAAACTATATTATAAAGCCATTATAATCAAAACAGTCTGGTACTGGCATAAAAATAGACATATAGCTCAATGGAACAGAATAGAGAGCCCAGAAATAAATCCAGGACTCTATGGTGAACTAATTTTTGACAGAGGGGAAAGGAACATAAATTGGAGTGAAAATAGCTTTTTCAACAAATGGTGTTGGGAGAACTAAACAGGGCATGTAAAAAAATAAAGCTAGACCACCAACTTACACCATGCACCAGAATAAACTCAGGGTAGATAAAAGACTTAAACATAAGCCATGCCACCAGGAAAGTCTGAGAGGAAAATGTAGGAAATGTAACTTCAGATAGCTCTTGCAGCAATATTTTCGCTGATGTTTTTTCCAGGGCAAGGGAAATAAAGGAATAAATAAACAAATGGGACTACTTGAAACTAAAAAGTGTCTGCTCAGCTAACAAAAACATCAGCAAAATGAAAAGGGGACCATCTGTATTGGAAATCATATTTGCTAATGATACCTCATATAAGAGCGTGATCTCCAAAGTACATAAAGAATTTATACAAATCAACACCAGGAAGACAGACAATCCAATTAAAAAGTGGGTAAAGGACCTACATAAAGACATCTCCAAAGATGACATACAAAGGGCCCATATATATATGAAAGAATGCTCAACATCACCAGTCATAAGAGAAGTGCAAATTAAAACCACAATGAGGAGAACCAAGATGGCAGAGGAGTAAGTGGAGCTACACCAATCTCCTCCAAACACCAAACTGGAATTATAAATTAATTAGGGAGAAATCATCCAGAATAACCAACAGAACACCAACTGGAGAGAAGCCTTATTACCAGGGACAGAACAGAAGAGCTGATTCATCACAATGTGACCTGTAGGAAGTGCAGAGGCACTAGAGAGCTGGCAGGGCTCCCACAGGCCGAAGCTGAAGGGGTAGAGAAACAGCTCAGCAGCAGAGGGTGCCACCTGAGAAGAGTGGGATCTAAACCCCAAACTGGGCTTCCCAGCCTACAGTAACAAAACTGAGAGTAAAACAGCACCCAGCTGTGAAAAGCAAAAAGCCTCCAGGTTTAGCTGGCTTAACAAAGAAACCTTGTTCTTAAAGGGACCATGCACAAAAATACAGAGGCACCCACCTACCCTGGGCTCCAGCAGTGAAAGGGCAGAGTGAACTAGAGACACTTAAGGAGGGTTTGGGTCAGTGGCATTAGGGGGAGAGCTGAGGGAGCAGCCCGTAAGTTCAGTGCTAACCCATCCCCCATATAGCCAGCAGACCACTCTTCTCCAAAGGGTGGTAGCCTGAGGGGAAGCCACAGCCTCACCCATAGGAATTAATCTGCTCCACCCAGCAGTGCCTAAACCTTACCTCAAATCGTCACCGGCTGATTGGATTAACAACTAAAAGTGAGAGACAAAGACAGCGGATCTCTGGTAGTCTCCAAGTGACTGACTAGGCCCAGACTGGGACTTGAGCTGACATCACCAAGCACAAATCCAGGAAGTAAAGTGCACCTCTACACCATGGAAGATCACACCACTAAGAGAGTAAATCAAAGCAGACCAATGTAAGAAGCAGAAACAAACAAGAGCCACCTAAAAAGAGGAGACAAAGAAATAAACCCTCAGCAAATGGAAAGGAGGAATCCCCTGGAAGACTGCAAAATGAAATAGAGTCAAGTACACTCTCAACCATGGAATTCAAAATAATGATGATATAGAAGCTCAATGAGCTCAGTGAGTTTAAAGAAAACTACAAACAACTCCAGGGGAACTGCAAAGAACTCCAGGAAAGCTACAAAGAACTTACTGAGAACTTACACCAGCATTCAAAAGGACATAGAAACCATCAATAAGAGCCAGGAGGAAAGGAATAATACCATTTCTGAATGAAGAACACAGTAGAAGGAATCAAAAGCAGGCTAGAGAAAGCAGAGGATCAGATCAGTGAGCTGGAGGTCAATGTAGAAAAAAATTCCCAGGCAGTGCAACAAAATGAAAAAACACTGAAAAATAATGAAGAGGTTTTCAGAGAGCTGCAGGATAACATGAAATGTAATAACATCTGTATCATCAGGATACCAGAAGGAGAAGAGGGTTAGAAAACCTCTTTGAAAAAGTAATGACAGAAAACTTCCCTAACTTGAGAACAGAAAATGTCATGCAAACTCAGGAAGCACAGAGGGTGTCAGTGAAGATGAACCCAAATAGGCCCATTCCAAGACAGATCATAATGAAAATGGAAAATTTCAGAGACAAGAAGAGAATCCTAAAAGCAGCAACAGAGAAACAGCTAATAACATACAAAGGGGCTTCCATAAGGTTATCAGCTGATTTCTCAACAGAAACAGAATGAACCAGAAAGGAATGGCGAAAAATATTTCAAGCAATGAAAAACAAAGGCCTGCAACCAAGAATACTCTACCCAGCAAGGCTGTCATTCAAAATAGAAGGTGAAATAAGGAGTTTCCCAGACAAAAGAAGTCTAAAAGAATATATCTCCACCAAACCAGCATTGCAAGAGATGCTAAAGAATCTGCTTTAAGAAGATGAAGAAACAGAGAGACAAACAGGAACACAGGTAAAAAGTTAAATGAATTAAATGCACAAATCAAAAGTTATAGGGCAACCGAATGGATAAGAACCAACTTTAACTTATGAATGCTTTAAAGTGATCTTGTTATAAATAGATTTTACTAAATAAGGTACAATTTTGTATATTACTTGTATTTGCATTACTGCAGGTTGTTTTCTTAGATTGAAATTATTTCATAGTATGGGAGAAGCATGTCATTTTCAATAACTCAGAAAAAGCTAATGCAGTTAAGGAAGAAGAAAAAAGTAAGAAAATGTGGATGTATATTACATAGAAGACATGTTAGCTTATTCACTGTTACAGAATATGTGCTTATTTGTGGGTGTGTAATATATAGATTTTGTTAGCAATTTATGTTTTAAATAGCAACCAACTGGTCATGAGTGTGTTGTGAAATCAGTAAATCTTTAGGTTAGAAAAGATGCTGAGAATGAAGACCAATTTGGATGAAAGTTGCAAACTACTAAACTATATGATTTGTGTACATAGATAATATATATTCCCATATTAGCATGTAAATTAGATGAGATTCCTTTCAACTAAATTATGGAAATATACATTTCCAGTTTTGAAGGCCCCAAAACTGGGGATGCTTGGGGAAAATGAATGAAAGCTATAGTAAACTTTATTATTGAAATGTGAACATAACTAATCTCTACCTGAACAGACTCTTAAATATTTCAAGGGTTAGTTTAGGACCACATAGGAAGTCAGCCACAAGTTCAAAAAAAGCTAGAATACTATGCTACAAAATTATTTAAATCCTAGGGCTTTTTACTTTTTATCTCAACTTAGTAGACATAATATTTCCATTCTGGGGACTGGCTGAGCCCTGCAAGTGCCATTATTTCTAAAGGCTTCAACTTGTAAAACACATGTAGAGGAAAAACAGAGGGTATTGAAATAAGTAAGACCTGTGCAAAGCCTAAATAAATAAATAACTCTGTTATTTAAGATGGAAAACTCCAAAAAGAATAAATTATAATTCCAGTAGCTTAAAATAGAGTTGTATAGTGGGAATGGGGAGGATCTGACTCAAAAACCAAATTCTTTTTACTATGGATTTGGCACTGTCTCTAGGGCAATTTTCATAAAAGTGAGTTCTGCAATATAGTATTTCTGTGATATATTTCACAAAAATAGCATACCAGAGTAAAATAAGTGTTAAAGAAGAAAAAACCTGCTTAATTTTGCTACAATATACCTAAAATACTATCATTCAACATGTAATAATTATGTAAGCTATTGGCATATTTTAAATTTTTTGTATTAACTCTTCAAAATCCATTATGTACTTTAAATATGTGTTAAACTATGTATGGGTGTAAATGTATTTTTGCATGTGTTTGGTAATATTGCAATTCATATTACTTAGAATAATTCTTTCAACAACTGAATTAACATGGGCATTTTGGAATAATGAAAAGAAAACTTTTTATTAATATGATTTGAGAAGCTGACAGAAGGCAGTCGTTAAATGGTGAATTGTCTGCATGTAAAGGAAAAAAAATACACATTGGTGGTTACAGAATAGATGGGGATGTTAAGAAGAACAAAGGAAATAGAGAAACCAAAGAACTTATATGCATGACTCATGGACATGAACTAAGGGGGACATTGCTGGAGGAAATGGAGTACTGGGTGGAGGGGGGCAAAGGGGGAAAATTGGTACAATTGTAATAGCAAAATTAATAAAATATAATTTTTAAAAATAAAAAAAAAATAAAACCACAATGAAATACCACCTCAAACCTGTCAGAATGGTCATCATTAACAAATCAACAAATAACAAGTTTTGGTGAGGATATGCCGAAAAGGGAACCCTAATGAATTGATAGTAGGAATGCAAACTGGTGTAGCCACTATGGAAAAAAGTAGGAATTTCCTCTAAAAAACTAAAGATGGAAATGACTTTTGACCCAGCAATTCCATTGATAGGACTATACCATACACAAAGAACCCTGAAACGCCAATTCAGAAGAACCTATGTACCCCTATGTTCATAGCAGCACTATTTACAATAGCCAAGTGCTGGGAACAACCTAAGTGCCCATGAGTGGACAAGTGGATCAAAAAACTGTGGTACATTTACATAATAGAGTACTACATAGCAGAAAGAAAAAAGGGGCTCCTACCTTTTACAATAGCATAGTTGCAACTGGAGAATATTATGCTTAGTAATCTAAGGCAGGGAGCAAACGACAAATACCGTATGATCTCATTAATACACAACTACTAAACAAAACCAACAGACTAGCAGAATGGAACCATTGACATGGGAAGAAAAGAGCAGAATGAAGGTGCCTGGAGGGGAGGAGGGACCAGAAGAGGAGCAGAGAGAAGGGGTAGCATTTACTTGAGAAACTAATGTGAAAGACAAGGAGTTTGGGACTGACTGTGGGAGAAGGCAGTAGGGGAGAGGGCAGAGCAATGGGGGAAACAATTAAACACTTGTAATATAACAATAATAATAATAAAGGAAAAAAAGAAAGTAAGTTAAACTTATACAATTTACATTAAATGGTAATTAATAACCTGGTTCTTATGGCTCATATTTTGTGACTAAATAAATAAAACATTTAAAAGTTAAAAATCTTGTCTTGTTTCAGCTCCTTAAAACTTTCTCATAAGTCTACATTTCAAATTAGAATTATAAGAGTTAGAATTGATATTATTCATTTTATCAAGTAATTGATATCCAGGTCCCTTGATTGGCTATGTACCATTTATTATGGGGTTGTCTTATTTTTAAAATTTTTATCACATCAGTACTAATTCTTAATAAAGCAAATAGTTTCATTTGATAGTTTTAGAATTCATTTATATTTTTCTTTTATTTATTTAATTATTCAACAGATAGTTATTCAGCACCCAGTAAGTGTAAGAACTATTTTTTCTAGGCCCTGGGGTTAAGACAAGAAATAAAATAGGCAAAATCTATCCCATCAAGAGCCTACACTCATAGTGGGGGGAAATTGTCAGAGAATGAAACAACTAATAAGAAGTCAAAATAAGAAGATTGTCCCTAAAATAAAATACAATTTTAGATCTGCTAGTATGAAGTGATAAATATTTGAGCAGTAACCAAGAAGATTTGGAAAAGGTTATACTGATATGTAGGAAACATTTCACAAAGAAGTAATAAACAAATGCTAATATTAAGACATGAACAAGCAAGCATGAACTTTTTAAGAAAATGCAAGGTCTGTGCATCTGGAGCAAGATGAATTTTGTGAAAAAGAGTGGTCAAAAATAAGAAAAGAGTTTGTCAGAAACAGGGGCCAGATAAAAAAGGCATCCTGATGAGGGCTGCAGAATCATTGTAAGCAAGGCAGGAAACCAGGAAAGGAAGGCTATGACACCCCTCTTAGCCTTGTATTTTCAGGCTCATTCTGGCTTTCATAATGAGAATAGACTAAAAGGAGAAACCTAGAAATAGCCAGACCAGGTAGAACTCTGGAGGGAGTGATTAGGGACCCAGTTTGGCAGTGATGTAGGTGTTAAGAAGTGGTCCTACTGTGCATTTCTGAAGACAGGGTTGTCAGGTTTTTCTGATGGCTTGCGGTGGGAAATGAGCAAATAAGTGGGATCAAAGAGGAAGCTTTGTTGAATGAGACATTACTTATTTGAAAACAACTATGGACAAGCAGGTCTGAGAAGAAGAAAGCAAGAACATATTTCTGGACTTACTATGTTTGTTATCTTTATGTCCAATAGCACTTAGAAGATATGGAACTTTTCCATTTTTCTTCTAAAAATACAGCTAGATGACCTACATTAATAACAATAGATGTTATTGTTATGTTATAGCTTCATTAATGAATTAAGTTAACCAATGAAAAATAATTATATATTCCCTGACTGAAAAGGAAAAGTTTTAAAAAGTTTAAAATGTGGAATAAACAGGAATATACATTCATGTGCTATACTTTGTTATTTTATAGATAGGCATAGATTAGGGTACTTACATGTATTTTGATGTTTATTTTATTGTTCTTTGAAGCTTAATACAGAGAATTTAAGCAATCACAAACTTTCTCACAAACACTATAAATCTTAGTTCACATGTGGAGGACACACTAAGAAGTAATTGGTGACACAGAAACAAGGGAAGATAATTATTGCAACTCTACTGGAAATTAAACCTACAAGCAATGTGACTGTGATGGTTGATATTAAAAGTGATGGATAATGTGCCCATTTCCTGCCACTCAACCATTCAGAGCCTGCTATTCTCAGTCCCCTAATAAGCAGATGTCAAGACAGGACTAATTGAGCAAGGGTTTTATCAGAAAAAGTGCCTGTGAGAGAGTAAACAGAGTGGGGCAAGTCGAGTATATTCAGACCTTGAATGAAAGAGAGAAAAAAGGAAGGTCTTGGCTTATGTGCCATATAGGCAAGTTTCAACAAGGCCCTTATGAAGTGCTTGAGCCAAGGTCATCTATCAAAATTGTCTCCTGCTTCCCAGAAATATGTCCCCTTAGTATCCTTTGATTACTTCATGTCTGACTTAAAGCTGCCACAGGTGTTGTGGCCTAAGCATAAAAGCAGTGATAAATTTCAAAGCCCAGTAGCTGGGTCCCTTGGCCAATGATCTCCTTTAGTTGGAGACAAAAGGCATGTTTGGTGAAGTATTATCTGTAGATCAAGTGGATTTTCCATTGGAAGGATGTTTATGAAAAAGTAAAAAAGATAGCTCCCATTATTGTGTGACTTGTCAGGAACTAATATTAGAAAAATCAGAATTTTAAATAAGCCCACTATCTTAGTTTGTTCAGGCTAATATAATTAAATACCATAAAATGGTGGCTTATAAACAATAAACATTTATTTCTCACAGACTAGGATGTCCAAGATCAAGGCATTAAAAGATTTAGTTTTTGGTGAGGTCTGCTTCCTTATTCAGAGCTATTCTTTTATATTTATTTTATTAATTTTTTCTGTAATCTCAAATAGTAGAAGGGAACCATGGAGCTTTCTAAAATATTTTTTTAAATGTAAGTACAGTAATTCAGTTGATAAGGGTTCCATATCTTCATAACCTAATCATCCTTAAAGGCCCTACCCCCTAATACTATCACCTTAGGGATAAGGATTTCTACATATGAATTTGAGGGGATACAATAGTCAGTCTATAACACTTATTCACATAGATTATTTTGAAAGTATCCATGAGACCCAGAAACCTAAGTCAATCGTTGCAGGAGCTTTATAATGTAAAACCATAACCAATTTGGTTCACAGGTAATAAATATAACAATTCTAGTATGGAGTCAACAATAGGTTTTTATATTCATAGGTATATTTCTTAGAAATTAATATATTTAACTTGTTTATGAGGTAAGTTCTGATATTATAGATATTTTACAAAGGAGGCACTGAAGCACAGAGAAGTTATGTAACTTCTCTAAAGTTATGTAGCTAGTAAATTGGAGAAATCATTTTTCCAAATGAGGCACTCTGAGCCTAAAGACCAGATTATTAACCACCATGGTCTCTTTGTTATCCTTTGGATTTAGACCATTAATAAATGATTCACACAACCTATTTACTTAGAACATGTTCTTAAAATGTCTGCTTCTATTATTTTAACAGTAACAAATGAAATATTATTTCTCTAATTTCACAATCTATAGTATCATAGCAAACTACCCTCACAATACAATTCACTGACTGTGGTTGAGTGATAATTTCAAGGGTTTTTGAAAATCTGAATCACACTTTGTCAATCTGTTAACAAAGTGACAATAAAAGCATTATACCAAAGAACTTCTTATATCCTGGGTAATTATAATTCTTTTTATGCTGAGATTGTCAAATAGCACTGATTTTTGCTTTGAAAGCATTACTAAATGTTAGCAAGTCTATGAAAGAGTGTAAGTATGTGTTTTGTGAAGTGCAATGTATAATACAGTCACACCTCGACACTCATCAGCTTCAGAATTCATCAAACCCTATAGTCATTGCATTTTGATGAGAAAAATGTTTTATCACTTGACACTTGCTCAGGACTCATCACATTTGTTAGAACTTGTATGTACCACAATGCAACCCTGCAAGAAAAAATGCTTCATCATTTGACAGTTTCAACAGTCATCATTAGCTCTGGAAAGAATTAATGATGGGTACCAAGGTACCACTGTAGTTTGTTGAGTTGCTTATACTCTAATAGAAATAATAGCCAGAAATATTGCCAAATAAAATATTTTTAGAAAAAATAAACATAAACATCCTCCTATCACTAATATTAAAAACTATGGGAACTCAGAAATTCATAAAGACTTGCATGAATATCTTTAGTTAATAAAAATTTATTTCAAATACAATGTTTGTTTTGGTTTTATTAATTGAAACCCATCTATATAACAATTTGACTCCAAATAATTATGGTTAATCATGGAGTCATAAAAACAAACCTAGTTCGTGGCTCAAACCATGTACATGTGGAAAAAATAGGTATTTTCAGTTCTTAATTTTTAGTTTTGTTTTTATTAAATTCATTAGGGTCACATTGATTAATAAAATTATATAGGTTTGAAGTATGCAATTCTATGATCCACTGTTTGTTTATTGCATTGTGTGTCCATCACCCAAAGTCATATCTTCCATCAACATACATTTCACTCTCTTATATAGGTCCTTTCATAAGGACTTCCCAAAGGTAGACAATGTTGAGAAAAATACTGTAAGTGATAGAGTCATTCCTAATTGTGGAGTTATTATAGACCTACTAGTCATTTTTTAAAATCAAATTTATTGCAGGAACATTGGCTAATAAAATTGTACAGTTTTCAAGTGTATAATTTTATGATACACCACCTACATATCTATTGCATCATGTGTCTCCCACACAGAGTCAAATCTTCTTCCATTACCATACATTTAACCTTGTCTTCCTTTTTACTACAACCTCATCTCCCTTCAATCTGGTAACCACCATACTGTTTTCTGTGTCTGTGAGATTTTTTTTGGTTTGTTTGTTGTATGTACATTTGTTACTCAGTTTTATATACCACATATGAGTAAAATCATACAGTACTTGACTTTTCCATCTGACTTATTTTGCTTTGTATCCATTTTGCTCAAGATTGATTCATGCTTTTGAAAATGGCAGTATTTCATATTTTATGGCTGAGTAGTATTTTATTATATGTATGTACCCCATCTTCTTTATTCAATCTCTCAAAAGACACTTCAGTGGTTTCAATGTCTTGGTCCACAAGACACTGAATAACCAAAGCAATACTGAGAGAAAAACGAAAAACAAAAATAAAGCTGGAGGTATCAGATTACCTGACTTCAATTCATACCATAACTTGACAAAATCAAAACATCATGGCACTGGTAGAAAAACAGACACACAGACCAATGAAACTGAACTGAAAACTTAGAAATGAACCCACATGTATATGCATAAAAAATTTTCAACAAAGGAGCCAAAATCATGCAATGGAGAAGAGAAATCCTCTTCAGAAAATTGTGTTTGGGAAATTGGAAAACCACGAGCAAAACAGTGAAACTAGATTATAGTTTGTGCCCAGGTGTAAAAATTAATTCAAAATAGATCAAAGACCTAAATATAAGACCTGAAACAATAAATTACATAGAAGAAAACATAAGTACTAAACTTATGAACGTTACTTAGTCTTAGAGAGAACTTTATGAGTTTGACTCATTTTTGCTTTTTAAAAATTGCCTTTAAAATAAACAACAGCCCTTGGTGGTAGCATAGTGGAAAGGCACCAGCCTACAAAACCTAAAGGTCCCTGGTTCGATTCCCAGCCAGGGCACATAACCAGGTATCCAGCCAGGTCCGAAGCTGGAAGCAGGGTGAAAGGCAACCGTACATTGATTCTTCTCTCCCTCTCTGCCTCTCTCCCTTCCCTTCTCTCTGAAAATAATAAATACAAATCTTAAAATAGATAAATAAATAAACAACAGATTTATTTCTGAATATTATATAGATTTATTATATTTGAGGTTTTTTAAGACATTCACTTTTAAAAGTGTTGAGAAAAAATAAAGGCATCCAAGCACATAAGTTTAAATGGAGTAGTAGACAGGATTTTCATAAAAAGCTGCAGGGATAATGTAAAAAAGACATAATTGATATATTTGGTTCTGTTTTGCTTGTTGTTAGTTTTTCTCATTATTGTCCCATAATGGGTGAGATCATATGATATTTGTCCTTCACTGACTGGCTTATTTCACTAAGCATAATACTCTCCAGTTCCATCCATGTTGTTGCAAAGGGTGCAAGTTCTTTCTTTCTTTCTGCTATATAGAATTCCATTGTGTAAACTAACAACAAGCAAAACAGAACCAAATATATGAATATAATGAATAGGCCTTCAGTGGTCAGGGGGAAAGGGGTTGCGGGGAGGGGGGAGGCAGAGGCAAGAAAGGGGAGCAGCTTAGACAAGAACCTAGTATAAAGGAACCATGGACATGGACAACAGATAGGATTGACTTTGGGGGGAATGGGTGGGTGGGGAGGGGGACAGAGGGGAGCAAAAAGGGAATGGATGTAATACAACAACAACAAAATTTTTTAAAAAGACATAATTGTACTACAATGGAAGTATAGGGTGCAAGCAATTAATTGGCAAATTTTTAGTAAAATAGCATACTACAAAAGTGTTACATTTTGAAATAAATTTATTCTTATATGTAAATACATAAACAGTCATCTTTTTTAATTGTTCAAAAAAGTCTCCATTTGCTGCAATAATAGACGATTCAACTTCGGAATCTTGAGCACATTTTAAATTTTTTAAAATCCATGGACATCATCATGTTTTCAATCTTAGTTTTAACAGCCTCTTTATTGGAATGAACTTCTTTATTAACTTCTCTCTCACAAATGCTGCATACATAATAGTCTAAAGGATTTGCATCTGGTGAACTAGCCAGCCAGATTTCCTTTGACCAGAATTCAGGAACATTGGCACTGAGACATTCTTGCACCATTTTATCATTATGTGGTGGTGCACCATCTTGTTGGAAGATAAAATGACGTCCATTTACAACTTGCTTCATCCATGGTACAACTACTTATCTCAAAACATCAAGGTTGCCCTTTTCCAGTAAAAAAAATAAGCAGCCCCCCCTCCAAAACAAAAACAAAAACTAAAAAATCTCATCAAGGTAAACATCCAGAATCTTCATTGATGATCTCCTGAATTCTGTGTGCAATATCTGGACTCGTGCGATCCTTGCATACCTTATGCATTTTCCTTGTTGGTGTGGCAACATCGGGATCAGCATCATATGCCTTCTTCACATTGTCAACTGTACATAAAGGAATGTTATTGAAGTCCACAATTTCCTAAGCAGTTTGCCCTGCACTCAGTCCAGAAATTATGGTTGCTCTAACATCGTATTTTTTCCACCTGATGGAATTTAATACTTTATATCTGAAACAATGGTATTAAATCATAACCTTAAAAACATAGGTTTTCAAAATTAATAAGAAGCATGTGAAATAAGGAGATGCAAGGTTATTGGCAATTGATTGTGCTCACCCTATAGTTAGACATAATAATCAGCAACCATTCACACACTTTATTAAATTATATTTCCCCTCAAAACTATGCTAATTTGACAAAAAATTGAAACTAAATGAATAAGTAGTATATCAAAGGCATCATTTTGCCACCTATAGTGTACGTTCCCTGAGAATATAAGTTCCATGAGGAAAGTGATGTATCTATGTTATTCACTTTGATAGTCTTTTGTCCTGGTTGTAAAATGATGATGAGTAATTATTCAATAAAACATTTTGTTAACTGACTGCAGACATACATTTTCCTTGATGATATTAAATTAAATGGTCATAGTGGGAAATGTCCCTTAAAACTATATTTAGTCTATGATAATACACCAGTATTGTATTAAATTAGTAGAACACTATTTAAAATATCTGTTTAATTCAATTTCACTCAGTATATCTTTAATGAGATGAAGAATGCCTCTGTCTAGTTGATGAAACATTTCAACAGTCCATTGGAGGAATAAAAACAATCTATAGGATCTTCCACTTCTACCTAAAGAAATATGATGAAGACTCCTGTCCCATTAGATATGTTTAGGTTATCCAACAAGTACAATGAGTCCATTGCTTTAGTAGTGCCATCAAAATGTTCTGCCTTTTTTTTCTTCCAGAGTATGCTGGCTTCACAGCCTTAATTTTTAGGAACCACTGCTTTTCCAACCTATGTCATTCTTTTGACCAATAATAAAAAGAAAAAGAACCCTACACAAGCTTTTAAATAAACAGAAGACATTTGCCTTTAGACCATTAAGTTTTTCAATATATTTTTTTAAATATTTTATTTATTATTTTAGAGAGAGAGAAAGGGATAGAAGCAGAGAGGGAGAGAGACATCAATGTATGTTTGCCTTTCACCTATCTCCAGATACAGACATGGCTGGAGACCTGGCTTGCAACCTGGTTATGTGCCCTGGCTGGGAATTGAATCAGCAAACTTTAGGTTCACATGCCAGCACCTTATTCACTGTGCCACCAGCCAGGGTAACTTTTTTGCATTTTAAAGCTGTGTTGCTATTGTTCTAGGTGTTTTATGTGGTATTGCACTAAATTCTCAGATTTCTCACTAATATTTAACTTACAAAACAACAAAACAAGAGCTCCTTACCATCAACTAATGAAGCTAGAACAGAGATCTCTACATCACATATCAAAACACAGTAGAGAGCTCAAGTGAATATAAATTATATTCTACAGAAAGCTTTCTAAACACTTCTTTTCTACCCAAATGTTTTAATATGACAACTACGCCAAAATATTTCCTGCCAATCACTCTCCCTGAAATTCTATTCCTGATCTAAGTCTCTCTGATTTTTTTTTTTGTTTTCCTCCTACCTATCTCTTTCCATATTCTTTTCATCTACTTTAATTTACTGTTTCAATAAGGATGTGTCCTCTTTTCCTCAGCCCCCTAATATTACATTAAAAAATATATATATATATATACTGGATCCATATTGGAAAACTGCAACAAATACCATAATAAATAGGCTGTCTTGTTAATGAATCTTCTCTATGACATTTGAAAAAAATAATAAGAGCCAAAGTGCGCTAGAGTCTTATAAGAGTTTTACAAATGCAAAGGTATTATTATTATATTATCTCTATCAATGTCATCACCAAAATCAGAGACATAAAAAACAAATTATTAATGTCAAATCATTTGTCCATATATGCAACTGGTGGAGGCAAATTTTGAACTTCAGAAGTATGATCCTAGATATCAACATAGCCCCAGTTAGCCTGCTAATAGGGAGTGCCTACATTTCTTGACACTATGACATCCCCAGTTTCTATATACAGAAGATAATCAACACAATATTGTTTTAAAAAGATAGACATACATACTCTTTTTTTTTCCTGTTAGATGAAAATAATCACAGGACTAGAAATTCTCTTTCAAAAAGATGATTCTCAGCCTCTGAAAATGTCCCACATAAAATAATTGCAGGAAAATTTAATGGAGGCAAGATAAGGAGAAAATGAAGGAGAAGTATGTTGCTGATTCTGTGAATGTACGTCAAAATTATCTATGTCTAAAAATGTCAAAGAATATGTTATGGGTTAAGTTGTGTTCTTCTTGAAATCTAACCTAACCTTCATACATCAAACTGTAATGTTCATAAGAAGTATGGGGTGTACAGAGGTCATTAAGTTAAAATGGGATTATTAGGGTGGACCCTAATCCAAAATGATTAGTATCCTTATAATTTGAACACAAAGGCAAACACACACAGAGCCAAGATTATGTGAAAACTCAGGTAGAATTCTGTCTATAAGCCCAGGAGAGCAGCATGGAGACATTTTTCACAACCATCAGAAAAAGCTCACTTGGAAGATGGAGAGAGAGTAGAGAACAGTGCTGATGGTGTTCTCGAGTACCAAAGCAGCTAGAGGACAAGATAGGGAGTGTGAGACATCTTCAGGACCCTAGGAATTGGAGCAGGCAGCATCTGGACACAGGGGAGCACAGCTCAGAAGCAGAGGAGGCCAGCAGGACAGTAGGTGAGGCATTCCAACCCAATGGTTGGCGGGCCAAGGTCGGCTCTGGGCAGTGGCGGCTCTGCCCAGAGGGGCGCGTTTGACTGAGGCCAGCTCTGGGCTCCCTGGCGACTGGAAGACTCAACAATAAAGTGTGGGTGGCGAGGGCAAACGCCGTAGAGAACGCAGAATTTAACTCTTGTTAAGGGGAGGGACTGTGTGAGAGACTCACTCTGGCAACAGGGCTAGAGGCAGAGGAGAAGAGTCCTGCTGGAAGCCTGGAGCAGGGGAGTGGGGAAGTGCACTGGCCGGGGGCAAGAGGGCTGAAAACGGTGCTGCTGGGCCACCGGGAAAACAGCAGCTAGAAGCCCCTGCGATGGGGGAGGCCCAGCCCTTCACAACCACACAGGCTCCCAGGCTCAGCAGAAACTCCAAACAGCTAGCCGGGAACCAGTAGCTTGGGCAACTGACCAGCCATTTCCGGAGACAAAGGCCGCACCACCCACACCTGGGAGGGGCTCATCACATAGGCCATGTAAAGGACTCCTCAGGAGAGCTGGTTGGCTGGGAGGAGTGCTGCCCGTCCAGGAAGGGCGGGACAGTGTAGGTAGACCCTGGACAGTGTTGACAGACAGGGGCGGCCTCCTTCCAGAACTGCTGGGGTGGGGCCAGTCGTCACAGGGACCAGCAAAGTTGTGGGCAGCCCTGCAGGGGGGCTGGGTGCTCGCCCCTGGCAGGAACCTCCACCAGGAGTGGGAGGGCGCACCCTGCAAGCTCCAGAATAACAACAGCCCTAAAACCCAGCCAGGCTGCAAAAGGCCCAGCCTACCTGGGGGCAGACACTCAGAATCAGCCCTGAATGTGACAATCACACGCCAAAACTGGCTAGACTATAGACTATAGATTATAGACTGCAAAGTCCTGACCAAGAAAAAGAGGCAGCCTCAGGAAAGGGATTGCTGCTAATCTCAAGCACCTGAGTTATACCGAGAGCAATATGAACTATTAATCCCCAACATATCCTTTGCAAAAGTTACTTCTCACATATTCTTAATCCCCCCATACCTCAATCCACCTAAATACCCAAGACCCTCCCCCCTATTCTTGAATTAAAGCCTACTCACTCTGCGGCTATAACCCATTCCCAGTCCTCAATCTAAGTATTCCTGCCTTCCCTAGACACCTAAACCCTTTCTTTATTCTTTTCTTCTTTCCCCCATTTTTTTTTTTCTTAATTTTTTTCTTTTCCTTTTCTTCCTGGTAAAGCCCAAGGTTCTGGCTCCACCTGGACCAATCAGAAATCATAAAGGGGGAACACACAGCTAAAACCTTTCTGTATCAATATTGATTCCTCTTTGTCTTGTGAATTTCTCCCACTTTTTTTTTTTTTTCTTTCTTTCTTTCTTTCTTACCCCTTTCTTTTCTCTTTGATAAAACCCACTGGTCCTGGCTCCAACTGGACCAAACAGAGACCATAAAGGGTGAACAGACACCTAAACCTTTTCTTTATTAATATTGATTTCTCTTTTTCTTGTGACTTTCTCCATTTTTTCTTTCTTTTTTTTTCCCTCTGCTAAAAGCCCTCAGGTCCAGGCTCCATCTGGACCAGTCAGGGATTATTAAGGGTGAACAGCCATCTAAATCCTTTATTCTTATTATTATTATCATTTTAATTTCTTTTTTCCTTTTACATTTTTTTTGTTTGTTGGTTTGGTTTGGTTTGGTTTGGTTTGGTTTTTTGGTTTTGACATTTTTTTTGTTTATTTGTTTGGTTGTTTTTGTTTTTGTATCTGCTAAAAGCCCACAGGCCCAGAATACAACCAGACAGCTTAAATAAAGGACTCACCAAGAACAGGAAGTGGAGAAAATCTGGGAGACGGCAACATTGAACTCCACAAATCTCCTATCACAGAAGGGTGGTCAACTAAGGCAAGGAAGCAAAGCAGGTTAACCCAAGGAAAGAACATAAATAAATAAATAAATAAAAAGCAAGGACAGACACCCAAAATAGGGAAAAAAAGAATCAGTCCATCACCAAAAGGAAAGGAAGAATCCCCAAAAAGAACACAAAATGAAACAGAGGCACCAGGAATATCAGATAAGGAATTCAAAAGAATGATGATAGAGAAGCTCAGAAGATCAGCCACATCAAAGAAAACTGTAAACAACTCCAGGAGAACTACAAAGAACTCCAGGGAAATTACAAAGAACTCCAGGGAAATTACAAAGAACTCCAGGGAAATTACAAAGAACTCCAGGGAAGTTACAAGGAACTTACTGAGAACTACAACAGCATGAAAAAGGACATGGAAACTATCCATAAGTGCCGGGAGGAAATGAAGAATACAATTCCTGAATTGAAGAATACAGTAGAAGGAATCAACAGTAGGCGAGAGGAAGCAGAGGACCGTATCAGCGAGTTGGAGGATAATGTAGACAAATACTCCAAGACAGTACAAGAGAATCAAAAAAGGCTGAACAAGACTCAAGAGGGGTTAAGAGAGCTGCAGGACAACATGAAACGTAACAACATCCATATCATAGGGATACCAGAAGGAGAAGAGAAACAAGGAATGGAAACCTGTTCAAAAAGTCATGATAGAAAATTTGCCTAACATGATGAGTGAAAACATGAATCCAGTTCAGGAAGCACAGTGGGTCCCAATGAGGATCAACCCAAACAGACCAACACCAAGGCACATTATTATTAAAATGGCTAATTTCAAAGACAAAGAGAGAATCCTAAAAGCATCAAGAGAGAAAACACAAATAACATACAAAGGGGATCCAATAAGGCTATCAAATGATTATTCAACAGAAACAATTCAAGCCAGAAGGGAATGGCAAAAAGTATTTCAAGTCATGGGAAACAAAGGCTTGCAACCAAGAATACTCTACCCAGCAAGGTTCTCATTCAAGATAGAAGGAGAAATAAGGAGCTTCCCAGACAATAAAAGACTGAAAGAATACATCTCTACCAAACCAGCATTGCAAGAAATGCTAAAGGGTCTGCTATAATAATAAGTAAACAAATAAAATGAAGAAACAGAGAAAGTCAAGGAGGAATACAGACACAAAGGGAGAAAATGGCAGTCAATAAGTATCAATCAATAATCACCTTAAATGTAAATGGATTAAATGCACCAATCAAAAGACATAGGGTAGCCGAATGGATAAGACAACATGATCCACATATATGCTGTCTTCAAGAGACCCACCTCAGAACAAAAGATCGACACAGATTGAGAGTGAAGGGATGGAAAACTATATATCAAGCAAATGGACATGAAAAAAAAGCTGGAGTAGCAATACTGATTTCAGATAAAATAGATTTTACAATGAAGGACATAAAAAGGGATAAAGATGGACATTTCACAATACTTAAAGGAACAATTCATCAAGAAGAAATAACTCTGATAAACTTATACGCACCCAACACAGGAGCTTCGAAATATATAATGAAAATCTTGGAAGACTTTAAGAAAGACGTAGACAGCAACACACTAATAGTAGGGGATTTTAATACCCCACTATCAACAATGGACAGATCTTCCAAACAAAAAATCCTCAGAGATGATGTGGCATTGAACAACACTCTAGAGGAAATGGACCTAACTGATGGATACAGAGTCTTTTACCCCAAACAAGCAAAATACACATTCTTTTCAAATGCACATGGATCATTCTCCAAGATAGACCACATGGTATGTCACAAGACAAGCCTCCACAAATACAGGAAAATGGAAATCATACAAAGTATCTTCTCAAATCACAATGGCTTGAAACTAGAAACCAAATACAAGAGAAAAACCCAAAAATTCTTTAACTCATGGAGCCTGAATAACATGCTTTTAAGCAATGAAGGGGTCAACAATGAGATCAAAGATGAAATTGAAAACTTCCGGGAAACCAATGACGATGAGCACACAACAGCCCAAAACCTATGGGATACAGCAAAGGCAGTTCTCAGGGGGAAATTCATAGCAATACAGGCCTTCCAAAAAAGGTGACAAGAAGTTTATAAAAACAAACTAACCACAAAGTTGCAAGAACTAGAGGAGCAACAACAAACAAAGCCCAGAGCAAGTAGAAGGAAGGAAATCAAGATCAGAGCAGAACTAAATAACTCAGAGATTCAAATTACAATTCGAAGAATCAACAGTTCCAGGAGCTGGTTCTTTGAAAAAATAAACAAAATTGACAAGCTCTTATCCAGACTCACCAAGAAAAACAGAGAGAGGACCCAAATAAACTGAATCAGAACCGAAAGAGAGGAAATCACAACTGATACCTTAGAAATACAAAAGATTGTAAGAAATTACTACAAATGACTATATGACAAAAAATATGGCAACCTGGATGAAATGGACACATTTCTGGAAAGGTATAATCTACCAAAACTGAACCCAGAAGAAGCAGAAAGCCTGAATAGGCCAATAACAACTAGTGAAATTAAAGAAGTAATCCAAAAATCTCCCAAAGCACAAAAGCCCTGGTCCAGATGGCTACACAGGTGAATTTTATCAAACATTTAAAGAAGAACTAAATGCTATCCTCCCCAAACTATACCAAAAATTCAGGAAGAGGGAAGACTCCCAAACTCTTTCTATGAGGCCAATATTATTCTAATTGCAAAACCAGGGCAAGATTCAACTAAGAAAGAAAACTACAGGCCAATATCTCTGATAAACATAGATGCTAAAATTCTCAACAAAATATTGGTCAACCAGATTCAGCAGTATATTACAAAGATCATACACCATGATCAAGTGGGCTTCATCCCAGGGATGCAAGGATGGTACAACATTCGTATTCAATCAATGTAATACACCACATCTACAAACTGAAAGATAAAAACCATATGATCATATCAATAGAGGCTGAAAAAGCATTTGACAAAGTGCAGCCACCATTTATGATAAAAACCCTCAGCAAAATGGGAATAGAGGGAGCATACCTCAACATCATAAAGGCCATCTATGAGAAACCTGAAGCCAACATCATACTTAACGGACAAAAACTGAAAGCTTTCCCCCTAAGATCAGGAACAAGACAAGGCTGTCCACTTTCTCCACTTCTTTTTTTTTTTTTTAAGATTTTTTTTTATTATTATTTCCAGAAAGAGAGAGGAAGAGAGAGAGTTAGAGAGGGAGAGAAACATCAATGTATGGTTGCCTTTCACCTGCCTCCAGCTACAGACCTGGCTGGAGACCTGGCTTGCAACCTGGTTATGTGCCCTGGCTGGGGAATCGAACCAGTGACCTTTGGGTTCACAGGCCGGCGCCTTACCCACTGTGCTATCAGCCAGAGCCACTTTCTCCACTTCTATTCAACATTTTCTTGGAAGTTCTACCTATAGCCATCAGAGAAAAAAAGGAATCAAAGGTATCCAAATTGGAAAGGAGG
Source organism: Noctilio leporinus (assembly GCA_004026585.1). Classification (NCBI taxonomy): domain Eukaryota; kingdom Metazoa; phylum Chordata; class Mammalia; order Chiroptera; family Noctilionidae; genus Noctilio; species Noctilio leporinus. The sequence goes on along the minus strand of PVIW01005855.1, from coordinate 9,542 downwards.
AAGTCAAGCTGTCATTATTTGCAGATGATATGATAATGTATATACAAAACCTGATTGGCTCCACCAAAAATTTACTGGACCTAATAAGCAAATTTAGCAAAATAGCTGGGTATAAAGTCAATATCCAGAAATCAAAAGCATGTTTGTATACCAATAATGAAACAACAGAAATAGAAGTGAAAAAACAAATCCCATTTACCATAGCAACAAGAAAAACTAAGTACCTAGGAATCAACTTAACTAAGGAGGTAAAAGAATTGCACTCAGAAAACTACAGAACAATGAAGAAAGAAATCAAGGAAGACACAAATAAATGGAAGCATATACCATGTTCCTGGATGGGAAGAATTAACATCATTAAAATGTCCATACTACCCAAAGCAATCTACATATTTAAAGCAATCCCAATAATAATACCAATGACAGACTTCACAGAAACAGAAAAAATACTTCAAAAATTTATATGGAGCCAAAAATGCCCACTAACAGCCACAGCAATCTTGAGAAAGAAGAACAAGGTAGGAGGAATCACAATACCGGACCTCAAACAATACTACAAGGCTACTGTCATCAAAACAGCATGGTACTGGATAAGAATACACATGTAGATCAATGGAACAGAATAGAGAGCCCAGAAATTAACCCAGGACTCTATGGTCAACTCATATTTGACAAAGGGGGAAGGAACATCCAATGGGGTAAAAACAGTCTTTTCAACAAATGGTGTTGGGAGAACTGGACAGCAACATGCAAAAAGATAAAACTAGACCACCAACTTACACCATACACCAAAATAAACTCAAGATGGATAAAGGATTTAAACATAAGCAGTGTCACCATAAAGGTCCTGGAGAAAAATATAGGCAATAAAATTTTGGATATCCTATGCAAAAATATTGTTACTGATACTTCACCAAGGGCAAAGGAAATAAAAAATGAATCAACAAATGAGACTATATCAAATTGAAAAGTTTCTGTTCAGCTAAAGAAAATATCAGCAAAATTCAAAGGGAACCAACTGTATGGGAAAACATAATTGGCAATGATACCTCAGACAAGGGTCTGATCTCCAAAATATATAAAGAACTAATGCGACTCAACACCAGGGAGACAGACAGCCCAATTAAAAAATGGGCAAAGGACCTGAACAGACAACTCACTGAGGAA
>PVIW01005854.1:0-97996 GCA_004026585.1 Noctilio leporinus | reverse complement strand
CTAATTCAACAGAATATAAGCTCCCCTGTGTTCACTGCAGCTGTATTCACGGTCGGGATGTGGAGCCGGCCTACGTGCTGCGCAGAGGAGGGACAGACAGCCGTGGGGCAGTCCCACAAGGCGACGCTACTCAGCTGTGACAAGGACCGGACTCCCGCCCTCTGGAACAGCGTGGGTGGACCTGGGGAACATGCTGAGTGGAATAAGCCAGTCGGAGAAAGACAAGTGCAGTGTGATTTCACTCGTGTGTGGAATCCAATGAGCAAAGTAAACTCACAAAACAGAAACAGACTCATCGATAGAAAACAGACTGACAGCTGTCAGAGGGAGTGGGTGTGAAAAAGGCAACGGGATTAAGTGAAAAACCACAACAAAACAAAAAACTCACAGACACAGACCAGTGTGGCGATTCCCAGAGGGGGAAAAGGGGCGAAACAGTGACAGAAGACTTGACTTGGGGTGGTGAACATGCAACACGATACATTCGTGATGTGAGGATGTGTTACAGAATCGTACACCTGGAACCTACATAATTGTATTACCTAATGTCGCCCCAATACATTCAAGAGAAAGTAAGAAAAATAAAGGCTGAACGAGCTCCCATTGCGTGTATGTGTATTTTCTTCATCCCTTTACCCATCAGTGGGCACCTGGGCTGCTGTCACTTCTTGCTAAGGGAACAATGCTGCAGCGACCCTGGTGTGTCCTTTTCTCCCCAAGATCCAGTGTTTCATTCAGCCAGGGACACTCATAGAAGACGGGTCACTGGGCCATACGGTGATTCTTGGCAAGATTCTCTGGGGAACCCCGGTACCTCTTTCCATAGCAGCTTAGCGTTTCAGACCCCCAGCCACAGACCCCAGAGTTCCAGTTCCTCTCCAGCACTTGTTATTTTCTGTTTTGTTGCGTTCACGGCGGCCATCCCAGTGGGTGCGATGGGATAGTCCATCGTGGTTTTGGTTTGTATGTATCTGATAATGAGCCATGCGGATCTTCCCGTACACCCGTTGGTCATTTGTCCTGTTTTAACCAGGTGACTCGTTACTTTGTCCTTGAGTTGTGGCAGTTCCTCACGTGCTCCTGGTACTAACCCCTCAACAGACCATGATTTGCAAGTATTTTCCTTCTACTGCGGCCTCTTCATCTGCTAGTGGTTCTCTGATGGGCCGATGCTCCTCAGCCGTGTGGAGTCCGAGAGTCGACTTTTGTTTTTTCTTTCTTGGGCTGGTGGAATCGTACGCAAAAAGTTGTTGCCATATTCAATGTAATTAAGCTTTTCTCCTATGCTTTCTTCTAGAATTTTTACAGATCTAGGTCTTCCATTTAGATCTTTAATCCATTGTCCATTGGCACGTGGTGAAAGGCAGGATCCAACTTCGTTTTTCTTGCTGTGGCTGTCCCCCCACCCCCACCCCCCCGCCCATCCCCTTTGCGGGAGGGGCAGTTTTCCCTGCCGTGTGACTGTGCCTTGGACTCCACCCCATTCCGTTGGCCTAGATGTCTGTTTTCATGCCTGTACTGCATTAAAAAATTAACATAGTTCTGCAGCATGTTTTGAAATCAGGAAGGAAGAAGCCTCCAACTTAATCATTTTCCGAGATTCTTTTGACTATTTGGAGTCCCTTCAGATTCCCAACGGATTTTAGGATTTTTTTTTTAGTTCTACAAAAAGGCCTTTGGGATTTTGATGGAAATTGCGTAGAATCTGTAGGCCACTTTGGGTAGCAGAAACTTTTGGACCACATAGTAAGTCTTCCAATCCATGACCACAGAATATCTTTCCACTTATTTTTGTCTGTTTAAATTTCTTTCGGCGATGTTTCATAGTTTTCAGTGTATACATCTTTCACCTGTTTGGTTAATTGTTAAATGTTTTATTCTTTTTGATGTGACAGTGAATGGGATTGTTTTCTTAAATCCTTTTCAGGTTGTGCATTGTGGGTGTTTAGGCTTTGACCAGTTTTTTGTGTATCGACTTCACACATAACCTGCCAGTTTGCTAAATGTGTTAGTCAGCCTTAGATTTAACCTTCTGGAAATACAAACTTTCTTACAGAGAGTTGCGTGCCATTAATCTCTGCTGGAACGCTATTGGGTAATAGAATGGGCGACACCCTCAGTCCTGACTCTGCAGAAAATAACGAACGTGCAGTCCTGTCTTCGGTGTCTTTCTTCCTCAGACGGGAACCCAGCACCTGCCCGTCCAGGCCCTACGCTCGCCCTGCCTGCCCATGGAGAACGCACACTGGTCTCTGCCTCACTGCATCTGCAGTCTAGTAACAAAACAAATAAAAACAGCAACAGCATGTGTGAGAACTGTGAGGAGCTTGGCCCTCACAAGGAGTCAGGTCCAGGGCTGCTGCGAGGTCCCTCTGCAGAAGTGACAGAAGAGGAGACTTGGGAGAGGCAGGCTTTTGGTGAGGACGGGTGGGGAGGCACAGTGGGCCCTGAATTCCCTGAGGCAGCAAAGGGCTCCCAGAATCCAAAAGGGGCCAGTGTGGCTTCAGTGGTGTCCAGGGCAAACAGAGGTGGTGGCAAAGGTGAGTGAGGTCACGCCGGGTCCCCAGGGAGGCCTGAAGGCTTCCGCAGGACTGCGGTTTGGCGGAGGAACGTTCAGAGGCGTCTCGTCCACCTGCTGCTTCCTGCCTGCAGGGAGGTGGACGGTCACTTGGCCTGCTGGGGGCCGGCCTAGGGGACGGGGCAGTCCTGCCTGGTGAGCTGCCCAGGTGGCGACTGAGCCCCAGCTGTGCTGCAGGACCGGAAGGAAGGGCAGTGCAGTCAGCCGTTTCCGTCCACGCTACAGAGCATCGCCCCGCAGCTCTGCACAGATGCCATCGGGGCAAGTCCAGTGAGTTTCAGGGACGTGAACATTGGGCCTAAAGTAATCCCTGCAAGCAAAATGTGTGGAGGCTCCAAGTTTCTTGGTTTGCTGAGAAGAAATTTAAAGAGAACCTCAGAGTATGCCTCACAGCCTCCTTTGCCTGCAACTGTGGGAAAAGTTGCTTTTCTTCTTTTTAATTGTACAAAGGGGCTTACCATTGTTCCCTGGGGTGCTGGGTGAGCTGGTTGAATTAAGATGAAAGGTGGCACGTGGCTGGTGGCTCAGTGGATAAGGCGCGGCCTGCGAACCCAAAGGTCGCTGGTTCGATCCCCAGCCAGGGCACGAGACCAGGTTGCAAGCCAGGTCTCCAGCTGGAGGCAGGTGAAAGGCAACCATACACTGATGTCTCTCTCCCTCTCTGCCTCTCTCCCTTCCCTTCTCTCTAAAAGTAATAAATAAGATCTAAAAAAAAAAAAGGAAAACACTCCCGTTCTTGTCCAGCTCTTCCACATGAGTCCATGGAACTGCACCCAGGCCACTGCCCTCTGTAGAAAGAGGGGACTTCGCAGGCCAGTTATAATCCATTTACTGGGTTCCGTGGGCAGAGAAGGAAGAAGCAACACCAAACATCCCCACACGCCACTGTAGCCATCACCTGAAGGTGGTATCTTCCCTGGGTGGCCCGGCCTCTCCCTGGGCGTGAACGGGGTGCAGGCATTGCAGCCTGAGTCATCTCTCTTGGGTCACAGCCAGCTGACTTGTCCTATCTCTGCCCCACCCCATCCTCACCGGCTCGTTCAACGGAGGGCGGAAGGAAGGGGGTGGGTCAGAGTTCAGGGGGTCACCTCGGCCTGCGGGTGCACAGCGCATGGCGGGGCTGTTTCCTTTCAGGTCCAGCTCAGCTCAGGATCACCGCCTGCTCCTTCCCACCCTCCCCAAGGTCACTGCCAGGCACATAGCACTTCCCTCTCAGTGACTCAGCGACCCTCGTTGCTGTGTTGTCAGGCTCTGTTCCTGTCTTTGTCCACTCCTTGGCCTTGGAGCACCCCAGGGTGCCCCAGGGAATCCATCTCCCAGGCCCACTCGTGGTCCCTCCTTGTGGCTGTAACTGTAACCTCTCGCCGTTGGAGGCCGTGCCTTGCGGGCGTAGTAATCAGCGCCTCCCTCTGCCAGCGGTTCCGCTGCTGGAAGGGGTAGAACATCATTCCTCAGAATAACCAGGCTGGGGCCACAGATTGAGATGCAGTGGAGCCTTTCCTGGGTCCTTTCACGAAGTTCTCCGTTGTCCCCCTCCCCTCCCTTACCAGAAAACTAGGACCTCAAGTCCAGCCAAACCTGACATGCAGAACCCTCAAAGGTCGCTGGGGGTGATAGTGGGGGCCAGTGGCCCCCATCCTGCGGTCCGACTCACCAGAAAGCCAGCACCTCAATCCCACATGGCCCAGCTGGTGCCTCAGTGGTGGCGTTTCGGGCCACCCCAGGGCTCCATTACGCTGATGCTGCCACCTGCTGTGACAAATGAGGACCGGTGGATCCCGTGACCTGTGCCCGTTGCTGCATCCCCTTTGACATGAACTAGACCCTGGGGCTGAGGCAGTCAGCCCACGGGGAGGACTCAGTCAGAGAAGCAGAACCACGGCGGGAGGCCTGGGACTGGGTGCTGGGCCCGGCCGTAACGTTCCCTCCAGGAGATGTCCACGCTGTCATCCCCCGGACCTGTGAATACGCCAATTAGATGGCAAAAGGGAACTTAAGGTAGATTTGAAATTGAGGGGGCTTGTCAGCTGACCTTAGAACAGGGAGCTAACTCTGGATTTCTAGATAGGCCCAGGTCAGAGTACTGCCGTGCAAGAACTTGACCTCTGATGATGTTGCTGGCTTTGAAGATGGAAGGAACCACAAGCCAAGGGATGTGGGAGAAGTCGAGGAACCAGTTTCCTCCTACAGCTTCCAGGAAGGAACCCTGGAGTGTCTGCAGGGGGTTCCTCTCTACCTGCTGAGGGGCTCTTCCCTATAAGAACTATCAAGTTAGTCTTCCAGTTGCTACTCTTAACAAAGTAACCACAAACAGGGGCTTAAAAGGACACAAAGTTATTATATTGTTAACTTGTAAATTCTATGGTCCTGAGCCCAACACGGGTCTCACCAGCATAAAAGTAGGGTGACATGAGGCATTATGTGATCTGAGCTGGGTGGGAAGAGGCAAGGAATGGAGATGTCACCCTAGCCTCCTCTTGGAATCCGATTAGATTAGAATGTTTCTGGCTATACAGGTTGGGGCAAAAGTAGGTTTACAGTTGTGAGTCCATGAAGGTCTATTCCTGCCTGACCTTTTATTTATTATTGCGTTGTTTTCCATATGAACTATAAACCTACTTGTGTCCCACCCTGTACAATGTTTGTAATATTAACTCTCTCAAGTGTTGTCCTACACGGCAAATAAAACATGTTCCGTGTAATGCAGCTGGTATAAAACTCTGTACAAAGCATTATTTACATAGGTTTGGGGATCTGCGGGGCTAACCGTCCTTTTGAAGCTTAACACCATTAGGGTTGGAAGGAAAATACAGGATACCCAGCCACATGGGAATTTCAGACAAACAAGTGAATGTTTCCTGTAAGGATGCCTCGCCAATATTACATGGGACGTGGACTAAGAGGTTATTTGTTGTCTGTCTGAAGGGACAGGTGGGGGACAAAGATGATGTCGACATGTTTGTGTGGGAGAAATTCTATGGATGTCAAAGACGGGATGATGCACTCTTCCATGGAAACTTTCATCATCACCTCCCTCTGCAAGGACACCACCAGAGGATGTGACGCGCAACACAGCAAAAAACACTTTTAGTCTGTCCTGTGCACTATTTGGGACACACTTAAACAAAGAGCTGTTGACCTGAAATTCAGATTTAACCGGGTGTCCTCTTTATTGGCTCTGGCAACTCTAAATGACACGCAGCTACAACCCGCCTTCTGCACCCCTGACAGCCGTTTAGGAGGCAATTTCTAAACCCGGGGTTGTGACTCCAGTTACACAGGGTGACTTGCCGCCCCCTGGTGGTGAGTCCTGGCCATGTGCTACCTTCAACCGCCTCCTGTCCCTAAGCCTGGCAGGGGTCAGCTGGGAGGCTGGGAAAAGATGGGGTGCTGGCTCGCAGTCACGTCTAAAATGCGCAGGGCCAGCACCCCCAGACAGGCGCCAAGGAGGGCTCCCTGCACATGTGCGCGCTGATGTCCTCAGGAAGATTTCAGAGTGGATGGTGCACTTTAACTATACAACTCATCATCTTTTTATAAGTCAGATTCTAGGGCACCAATGTGTTATACAAATTGGGAGCTGAGTGCCCCAAAAGGCACTACACTCCTTGTTATATATCTAAGGACTAATTCTAATTTTTAGGAGACAGATCATCTTGCTACTAGAGAAATAGAAAAACCTGTTTTCATTTCCAGTCCCCTCAGTCCCTTCCACTTTTGGACATTTCCAAGAGGGGGTGAGAGCCCAGAGTGCCACCAGAAGAAACGTTTAAATCAGCTACCGTGGCCCTGGCTGGTGGCACAGGGGATAGGGCACCGGCCTGCGAACCCGGTGGTCGCTGGTTCAATTCCCAGCCAGGGCGCATGGCCAGGTTGCGGGACAGGTCCCCAGCCAGGTCCGTGGCTGGGGGCAGGTGGAGGGCAGTCATGCATTGATGTCTCTACCTCTCTCTCAAAATAATAAAAAATCTTTAAAAAATATCAGCTACTGAGGGGTGATTTTTCTATTTCCTCCCCCTCCCCAAGACCTTTCCTAAGACAGCATGTCAGCTTCACCAACTTCTTTCCTTCATCCCCATCAGTTCTGCGCCTCCCGTCCAGGGTGACCTCTGCTGGATCCATGTGCCCAGGGGACGGGTTGCCCTCCGCACGAGGAGGTCAAATGTTCTCTGCTCATTCCTTTTCCAGCCAGTCTCGAAGCAGAGTTGTTAGGAAGAAAAGGGCAAACGGGGTCCTAGTCCACGAGAGGTGGGACAGTGGCGGCAGTGCTGTGTGTCCCCTTGGGATGTGGGATGCTGGCCATGGGGCGCTAGGCTCGGCCCCAACCCCTCGGCCGTCAGCGCCTTGGGACGGTACCAGTTGGGGCACCTCTGGACATAAAAGTTCATTAAGTTCAAGCACGAGACCAGAGTCCGTGGCTTTGGCCTCTAGTTGTGTTACAACTCGAGGTTTATTACAGCAATATAAAACTATTCACAGCAGCGTGATCCAAGTCAAAAATGCACTTGAAACTATAGGTACAAAAGGTTTTACAAAGAAACAGCAAACAGTTCAGGAAACACACCCACTGTCAGAAACGCACGGTTCGAGTTCCCTCATCACTCCCGCAATTCCAGCACAGAAGGCTCCGAGCAGGGCAGGCGGGGGCCATGCGCACGGCTGAGAAGGGCGTCCACCACGTGGGGTGGGCGGGCACCAGGTGGAACAAATACCCCGCATGCCGGGCACCCACAGGCGGCCAGGAGGGGGAAGGAGGAAAGCGTCTCCACGTCTTCAGAGCTGCCGGCGCCAGGGAAAAGATGCACACTCTGAACTCCAGTCTTAAACAGGCTGCAAAGGTCTGGCCAGCGTTTCTAATTCCGATTAGAATCTAGACTTACACTTTACGGTCCTGTGACAGGACACGGGCCACATGCACGGGTGTGCAGGGATGTGCACACAGGCCCGTGTCGCTGCACAACACGTTTATCTGTCCTCTGCACTGTTTCCGGCTGCCACGTCACCCACCTTTTCCATAAAGTCTTAGACTGCTGCCTGCCCCTCCGAGAACCATCAACATGGTGATTCCGAGTCCGGTCACGGGCGCCCCCAGGTCCACAGTGTTTCCGGCAAGTCCCACTGGCTTGTGGGCAGCATCCAGGTTTGTCCCCGACAGCAGAGGGGTGAGGAGACGCAGGGCACAGGGCTGGGGCTTCCTGTCCCGGCGCCCCACCGGCTGCTGTGGCTGCCCAGGTGCTGTTTCTCCACAACCAGGGGTCTTCGAACTGAAGACACCCCACCCCTCAGGGGCTGAACTCCACTGGGGCTCTTAACTGTGCCGTGAGAGGTTCCCTCGGTGTCTCCCCGCAGCTCGGTCTGAAGCTAGGGCCCCTCACACGGTCCCTAAGCTCTTTGCTCGTCCCTGCCTTAAAAAACCAGAGTGACTCCTCTAAAGAGTAGGTTTCTATTTCTTTGTACTTGAATCACTGCACATTCTAATCAGCAGCTACTGTTCTAACAAGGTAGGAGCCAGGCCTGAGTGTACTGCGCAGGTTACCCGGGTTGGTCCTGGACTGGGCGAGTCCAGGGAACTGTGAGGTGGGAAGCCATGTTCTGGGGTGAATGGACAGAATTCCTCTGAGAGGCTTTCAGTGACCATGTTTCCCAGCACCTGTGGGTATTTCCTGCCGTGGGCTCTTTTCTTCAATCTACTCAGGGGCAGTGGTGGTCAGCATTTCTGAAGCAACCTCCAAATCTCCTAGGGTCCGTTTCAGGGTCTACGCACCTCCTGACACATCAAGGGACTGTCAGGGACCGTCTCCTCAGGATGCAGAACGCCTCTGTGACAACGCGGCGCCCAGTAACGGCGTCACCAACCGGCTCTAGTACCGCCGGTGCCACAAAGCACGGCCGCTGCTCAAGGTCCCCCTGGAGAGGCAGGTGTCTTAGGGAACAAACCGGTCTTGGAAGACACCACCTGGGGCTTGTTCCCAGATTCCTACAACCTCCTTGTCAACAGGTAAAGGGCTCCCCTGTATTTTTAGGACCCGAGACCCGAAGACGTTCCTTTCCTCACCAGCACACCTCCTCCCGACAGGCCCCGGGAGAGGGTCACGCTCCCCACAAAGGGGTCAGAGCTCGTTTCGCCATGTGCTGTCCTGCCCGGGGTCTCCACTCGTTTTCCCACCGGTGCTTTCGTCTTCGATGGAGTAGTTTCCTGAATCTTCGCTAGTTTGGGAATTGTACGTCTTGTGACCTTCCTCGGTTTGATGAATTTCTTCCACTATGGCAACGGCGTCTCCATTTTCAATTATAGAACATCTTTCAGTTTGTTCCTCGTAAGCGGAAAGCAGCATGTTCTTTAGGGACTGTTCGGAGACACACTAATTTGAAAAAGGAAAACAGAAACGGGTCACTTAAAATAACTAAAGATCTATTTTCTAGTTCGATCCGCTTTTGTTTTGTACTCGGTAGTAAGAAGCCCACTCAGAGCACAGCACCTGCAGGACGGCCCTCCAGGTGACCCCCATACCTAGGACTCTGCTCCTGTTCTAGCTGTTCGCTTAGTTTTTGTTTGTCACTCGGTTGACAGTTGAGTTGCCTGTCACCCCCACTGCGCCCCGCCCTGCACAGTCGTGTTCAGCCTAAACCCCGCCCCGCAGTCTCAGCCACCCTCCCCCACCCCCCCTGGCGTGTTTCGGGTCACGCACGAGGGCTGGTCCGCGCTGGCAGGCGCAGAGCCTGGACCGTGGCATTTCGTTGTGAAATAATACAAATGATCTTTGTTGCTCACAAGGCTGTGGGAGGGGGGCACCACCTGCCCAGCCCGGTCTGGGGAGCCAGCTCAGGTCCACAGGGGGCAGGCAAACACGTCCCAGCTGACGGGTCGCTTCTCCTTCGTGCCCGTCCAGCTCCAAAGCCCAAGGTCTTAGCTACGCTCTCAGAACGGACTCCTGAGCCCCGGCCCGGACAGACACACCGCCCCCGGGTCAGCTTCCTGGCTGAGGTCGTGCTCGTCCCCGGTTTTCCTTCAAGGTCCTGAGCTAGCAGGCGGCCCCGGAAGGAAACCTGGGCGCTGTTATTTCCCTTTCTCGGGGTCCCGCCACAGGAAACCCTGGGCTTATCTCTGCCCCGACGGCAGCATCTTTCTGGGACTACTCAGCTTTCGGTGGTAAAGGTGCCAGAAAAACACAAGACTAAGGACAAACCTTCCTCTTCCATGTTAACATCAGACTGAGCAACTTTCTCCAAAGTTAATTCACTGAAACTCTGAAGAACAGACCCAGGTCAATCTAATTTTCTGAGTAGCAGGCAAATGTATATAAATGCTGCTGAAATCTAGTATTGTTCCGCTCCGTTCTAAGGGAGATGCAGCCGCGGAGGAAGGAGAGCCACCGACCTTACTGATGGCGGAGGGCGGCTCCCTGGCCGGGAAGAACACGTAGCGGACCACTTTGGAGAGGGCCCACAGGGTGCCCAGGGTGACGGGGACGGCCAGCACGGTGCAGATGACAGCTGTCAGCCAGGTGCTGGGAGCGCCTCCTAAACACAGGAGCATGACGCTTAGCGCCCACACATGTGGTGACATAGAAACACATTAAAAGTGGTGACAGTTTGTATAAAAATATAGCCATGTAGGAGGAAATCTACTCAGTGAAAATGTATTACGTAACATCCTTAGAAATATTTCTGGTGGCCCTGAGCCTACACCGGCTGTCAGGAATGATGTCTACTCTTCATGAGTGGCCTGGCTAGGGACGTCAGAGCCCCTGGGAGGCACGACACCGGCCTGGAGCTCCGGTTCTCATGGGCAGAACCAACTCGCCTGCACCAGGAGCAAAAACACAAACCAGGACCAAGCCCTTCCCACATTAAAAACCAAATTCACAATGGAACGGACTGATTTTCATGTGATAATTATGTTAAGGAGTATGTGAAAAACTGAAGTCTTATTTAACGCTGAAGGGTAAAATGACAGGGAATTAATTGTGTGGATCCTGGATAAAATAGAAAACATTAAAAACAAAACAAAACCACTGAATTGGACTGAACATTAACGATGTTTCCTAAAACCGAAAAGACCCCATTCAAAGGCCTACTTTTAATTCGTGGAGTTCATGAAGAGAATATTCTCTTTCTTTTTTGTAGTGAAAGTGAAGGCAGCCCTGGCTGGTAGTACAGTGGATAAGGCGCCAGCCTGCGAACCCAAAGGTCACTGGTTCGATTCCCAGCCAGGGCACGTAACCAGGTTGCAAGCCAGGTCTCCAGCCAGATCTGTGGCTGGAGGCAGGTGAAAGGCAACCATACATTGATGTCTCTCCCACTTTCTGCCTCTCTTCCTTCCCCTCTTTCTAAAAATAATGAAAATCTTTAAAAAAACAAAAACAAAAACAAAAGAAAGTGAAGGAAGGGCTTTCTGATTTTGCATGAGTTCTTTTTCAAGGACGAGGTGCGGAAAGGCTCTGACCTGGCTTTGTTCTCTTACACACCGTCTCGCTGAACTGGCTGCTGCCGTCCCTCTTCCTGTCCTGGAGCAGCGCCCTGGCCTTGATGCAGTACACGGTCAGTGCTTTCAGGTCCAGGAGAGCAAAGTCTGTCTCTTTCTCTACAAGGGTCTTCTGTAAAAAAGCAGCATGTACTGATAATGTGGGATCACCTTGTGAAATCACTATAGAAAGAGCTATTTCCTGAATTTGCTAAGCAGTTCGCCTCTGACGGGCCTTCTCCACAGTGGGTGTGTGTTTCAGAAATGGAAAAAAAAAAGAAGAGGAGGAAATGTAAGTCTGTTCTGGACAACACCTTATAACCAAGCCAGGAAGGTACAGGTGCTGCCGCTGCTAAAAAGAAACCCGATTATTTTGAAGACGATGCTAACGTATTTTATGAAGTACATGCCATCGTATGTGTCACTGCTGCTAGGTGGAATGTCCAAAAGCAGGGGTTCCGGCCGCCAAGAGCCGGGGTCAAGGTATTCTTGGAGCTCTGTGGCCAGGGCACGTGGACTTGTTTCCAGGGCCTAAGTTTCGTCAGACAGGGAACGTGAGGACGGTCGCTTCTCTGTGAGCCAGCGATGGCCACGGAACGTAGCAAATGCGAAGTGTTGTGAAAGGTAACAAAGCACCCCCCAGCTCCAAACAACTTTCTCACTCCTGAGCGCCCTGGCGGCTTTGGGGCAGCTTTCTTCCTAGGGAGCCATGCGCCCTTGTCTAGCTATGATTCTTTTGCCCCCTAAGAACCAATTTTTGCCCCTTTGGGCCTATTTGGGCCCCTGGGGGTATTGGGCGGGTTTGGTTGTCACCGCCGGGGGGAAGTGGCACCTGCGGGAGGGGCCGGAGCCGGTCCCCTCACGAGGAACAAGGCCGGCCCAAGGCCAGCAGTGCCGGCAGGCGGGGGCTTCCGTGCCCGTCAGGGGTCACGTCAAAAGCACAACCCCCGACCTCCGCCTGGAGCACGCGAGTTTCGGGGGGCAGGGCTCTGAACCCCGACAACCCGGGCCGGCGCAAGGGATCGCAGCTCCGCCACGCGGCACTTGGAAAACGCTGGTATTTTCCAAGTCGTAAATGTGTGAGCTAATCGCCTCGCCTTCAAGTTTACAATTTTCCCTATTTCAACGTCATGCCTTTTGCATGTTTACCCTGTCAACTCTGAGTCCCAATGACAACATTAGGCATCATAGTCTTTTTACCTCAGTGCTTGATGCGTTTTCCCAAAAAATAATCTCGTAGCTCAGCGGGTAATACTGGTACACAGACTTGTCCTGAGAGCTGATGTAGACGCGAAGTGAGCTGCTGTTCGTGGCTTTCAGGGTCACCACGGGAGGCGGGATGATGGCTAGAAAATTTTGTGAAGATACAATGTTCACTTGGGCTAGAAAGACACTTTCAGAATCTGTACCAAACTGAGGACTTACAACCCCAGGTACAACCTGCGGACCCACCTTGGCTGTCGGTATCGAACTTCTCCTCCTCCGACCACGGGGACGTGCTGTTGCCGCTGGACGCCTGGACTCGGAAGATGTAGATTCCTCGCTGGAAGCCTCTCTTAGGGAAGACGCACTGCGTGGCGCTCACATTTTCGCAGTTCGGTACCCATGCCCACTTCCCCTCGTAGTTTCCGTGACTCTTTTTAAAAAAGGCACTTTTTAAGACAAAAACAAGATTTGTATTTTTAGAAATTCCAAACACACCACTCTGATTGAGCACCTTCGACACGCCAGGGGTTGTGGCAGGGGCTGGGCGGTAGGGATCACAGTCCCCACGCCCGGGAAATGGGCAACGCAGCCGAAGGGACGTGCAGGCAAAGGCAGGAAAATCAGGGACCTTGCTCCAGGTGACAAAGCAATGACGTGCTCGAGCTGGCTTGGGCCTGTGCAAAAACTTCCAGGAATGCTGCGAGCTGGTGGCTAAACCCAGCTGTTATTGAATGTTAATTTGCCTGCCTGGTGGCACAGCGGGTAAGGCGCTGGTGATGCAGAAGCCCAGGCCCAGAGGCGCACTGGCCAGCTCTGCGTCATGCAGGACGTCCTGGCAGAGCCAGAGCACGACTCAAGTGTCCAGTCCCCACGGCCACCGCTGTGGCCCCTCAGCGGTCAGCACGGGGGCTGGCGCAGCGGGAGCCACGGCCCAGCGAGAAGCGGCAGGTGACCTGACTAACGGGTGTGAGAGGGAGTGGGCGAGCCAGAACCTACTAGAGCCACTGAGCGTGGAAGGTCACACTTTCGGATGTGTAATTCCACTGGAGAACGTAGTCCTGATTTCTCGCACTGACTTGCACGTGCTCTGGTGGAGGCAGCCTATCGGCATTTTCAGCTGGAGGACAAAGAACAGAAGTGCACACATTTACTACCCCCGGCAGGCGACGTGCGGCGGGAACCTTAATGGCACAGGTGACAGCGAAAGGCTCGCGCTGGTCGTCACGAGGGCGAGAGAGGCTGGTCGGTCCCACGAGGGGCTGCACCAAGGGACCCCGAGACGGTGGGACGGACGGAGCGTCCGCTGACGTGCACAGGCAGCCTCGACATACTGGGTGGAATGTGAAGTCGTTGTTTTTCAACGTACAGCGTAAGCCTGCTGGGGCCCAGGGAGCCACTTCCCACCACGGTGCCCCGGGGCAGGGGCGGCGGGCAGAAGGGCCCTCCACAGGCTTCCCTAGGGTTTGGCTGAAGAGACAAGGCTCGCTAGGTCGACAATGAAAATAAACAAATCTCAGCTCCTGCCTTGGACCCGACGTGTTGGCCACGGTCACTGATGAAACGTATCGGGGTGTGTCCACACGGTGCCGTGTCGCTTACGGGGAGTCACCTGTGGAAGACTCACTGTTCTCCCAGCAGTTCCCCCCTTTTCGTGGATACTGAACAAATGCTTTTGCTTGGGGAAGTGCTTTTTTTCTCTTAATGCGTATTTAGTTTCAGCAACTGCAGGAAAAGGACCCAAATTGGTAGACTGCCAACCCGCCGGCACACGCGTGGGACCCGAGCCGGGCTTCCTACTTGCCTGTCGTGTTCACGCAGGACACGGGGCTGTCCAGCCCCACTCGCCGCTGCAGGCGCAGCCGTGCCCGCACTTGGAAACAGTAGGTGGTCTCTGGGGACAGGCCTTTAATTTGGGTTCTGCGATAATCAGTTTCCGTCCTTGTCTATGGAAGACAAATAAAAATAGAAGCCTGTTTTCAGAGCACAGAGTCAGAGTTTAGAATCGACTCGCATCAAAGACGAACACGTGCTTGCCTGCGCGCCGGACGCCTGCTCCCAGTACACGATGCTGTACACAAAGCTGGACCTGTCCAGGAACCACATGCCGTCCTCCTTCGTTCCCGGAGGAGACAGGCTGACTGTTATGGCCTTATCTTCAGCCTCTAAATGCACTTTTGGGGGACCAATTTGAGCTGTGAGGAACAAAAACACTTACTATGTAACTTCAACCCAACGGTTCCCGGTCACTGAACAAAGAATTGCATCTGCTTCCCGCGTGCCCGACACTTTCACGGCAGAAGCGGCAAAACCCCGATGAACAAGCACACACGCCCGTGTGCTGTCGGGAAGCGGAGTGACATGGCGTGACAGAGAACAGAGAGCTGCCACCGTCACGGAGTCTGGACGGGGAGCCACGGCCACTCTCACAGGGGCGCGCGAGGCCCTGCGGTGGGAAGAGGTGGCCGAGGGTGCGGAGGCTGAGCGGTGGGCAGTGCGGGCAGACGGGCGGCCAGCTGCCAGGGGCCACGGCGCCGTGGGCTGCAGCGTCGGAGGGCCAGGGTCTGACCGGCGCTGGGGGCAGAGCACCCCAGCAAGGGCCCACGGGGGCACCAGTGACAGAGGCCTGAGGAAGGCCTGCAGCAGCAGGAGTGACAGCTCACCCCACAGGGCGCCAGCTCTGCAGGCCGAGCCTTTGCGACACGCTGGCAGAACCAGAGCGGGGAGAGGAGCGGAGAGGTCAGAGAGGGCGCTGCGTCTCTGCCACTGGTGCCGCTGTCACCAGGGATGGGCAAAACCAGAGACAGGCCAGCCGGGGGTGAGAGTGAAAGGACTTCGAACATCGGAGCAGAGGTGCTGGCCAGAGAGCGTGAGACAAGTCTAAGGTGCAGGGATGGGGGGGCTGGGGGCCTGCGGGAGTCCGAGCACGGCTGGCAGTAGAAGCCACCGGTGGCACGGAGGGTCACGGCACGGAGGGTCACGGCACGGAGGGTCACGGCACGGACAGACGGGAGTGGGAGAGCCAGAGAGGCCACGCCCCAGGGGGCCCAAGACGCAAGGGTTTCAAATAGAAGCAGCAGCAACGCCACTGAAAAACGGAGCCCGAGGGGCACCCCGAAGGGTGGTTTCCGTGCGGACGAGGCGTGAAGCTCACGCAGGGGAGAGGGTGGGAGGGGAGGCAGAGGACAGAGGTGCGGAGAAGCGCGAGCTCCGGCAGGGCCCCCCAACACTCTGGGCTCAGCACAGGTTTAAAGAAACCGAGCGTCCCAGGGATCTTCCTTCATGCGGGCTCTGTCTTTTGGTGTTTAGCATGTTCAACGTTAAAACTGATGAAAATTCCAAGTATTTAATTCATTAAAAGTAATCGTGATAAAACCACTATAACAAATACTTGTTATAAAGCTGTATTTCCCCAAACCAACCAACCAGATCCTTCCCAAGGAGCATATGATGTGCTACATCTTATTTATCTCCTATAAAGAAGACAGATGAACCTTCCACCTGCTTCCTCCTGCGGTCACCAAATCACACTAACATCATCCAAAAGCACCAGCGTGCACTCAAGACAGGCTGAAAATGACAAAGGCAAATAAATCTCCCAGATTCTGAAGGACCTGTTCTGACTCAACGGGCCTCCTGAAGGGGCTTGGGGACCCTGTGTTGAGAGCCACCACCATGGGCAAAGTAGACAAATCAGGCCGTGACAGGAAGGACAGAGTGTGAGTGGATTTTCGTTTCGTTTTAGGGGAAGGGGCTGTTCTGGTGACATTTAACAAATGATGTGATGTCACTCAGTTGGCAACTTTTCCTTACCTTCTTGAAATGGTACAAAGGAGGCAAGCTCATGCCACGGAGACGTACTGTTTCCTTCTTGTGCTCTGATACGCAATGTAAGTTTTTCATAAACAGGTATACTGGCCGAAGAAAAGTCACAGCTGGTACTCGAAATATACTGACACCCACGCAACGCCATCCAATTATTCATCTCAGGTCTTTAAAATAAAGAAGCGAATGAATGAATGAATGAGCATATGCATAAATACAAGCATGTCAGACATGTTTTCTGTTTACTAACATTATAAAGCTAATGTCAGTAGTTACTTCTTTAACTTAATATCTTGTTAACATTTTATTTCATTTTCTTTAAAGATTTTACTTATTATTTTTCAGAGATAGGGGAAGGGAGAGAGCAGAGAGGGAGAGAAGCATCCATGTATGGTTGCCTTTCACCTGCCTCCAGCTACGGACCTGGCTAGAGACCTGGCTTGCAACCTGGTTACGTGCCCTGGCTGGGGATCAAACTGGCGACCTTTGGGTTCGCAGGCTGGTTCCTACCCACCGTGCCACCAGCCAGGGCTGTTTCACTTTTTCAAAGGAGTTGTTTATATACGTTTAGAGAGGGAAGGCAGAGAGAGGCATTTATCAATCAGCTGCCTCTTGCACGCCCCCAACTGGGGACCTGGCGCACAACCCAGGCCTGTGCCCTGACTGGGAATGGAACCAGTGACCTTTAGGTTCGCAGCCCTGCACTCAATTCACTGAGCTCCACCAGCCAGGGCTGTTCACGTTTTAGTATGTAACTTTCCACTTTCTCAATGCGTGTATACCAAGTTATTACTCATAAACAGGATAAATTCTGACACAGGTTACTTTGCAGCACAGTTCTGTCATTTTGTGGGGGCTGCATTAAGACTTCAAAGAAGCAGGAGCATTTATCCGGAATGCTCTTACTGCAAACAGGAAAACTAATAAAAAATTAAAAATCTGAAACAAATGAAACATTTAAAATTCAACCCCCCAACCCTTCCCTTCCACGTCTGTCCTGCACATGCCACCGTGACTGCTTCTGCAGATACAGGAGCTGGGGCAGCAGCAGCTAGTTGGGTATTTCTTTAAAAAAAAAAAAAAAAAAAAAAAAGGCCCTGGCTGGTGGCACAGTGGATAAGGTGCCGGCCTGCGAACCCAAAGGTCGCTGGTTCGATTCTCAGTCAGGGCACATAACCAGGTTGCAAGCCAGGTCTCCAGCCAGGTCCGTAGCTGGAGGCAGGTGAAAGGCAACCATGCATGGATGTCTCTCTCCCTCTCTGCCTCTCTCCCTTCCCCTCTCTGAAAATAATACATAAAATCTTTTAAAAAAAGAAAGAAAAGAAAAACCACTTCATGTTACACAGCATTTAGATCAGAACAGAACAGGAAGATGAGCATGTGGCCGGTCTAAGCCTCTTTTCATAAGATGGCATCAGGAAAGAACGCCGTGCCATCTTTGTCCCTGGAGTTCAGTGCTGTCTGGCCCCTAGAGAGCCTGGTGAGACAGGTCACTATTGGCTAGACACAAGAATGACACTGCCCACCGCAGGCTTCCTAATCAACTGCAGGGAGAGGTCACATGTGCTGCATCTCAGCCTGCACGGGTCCCTCAGGTGTTGTGTCCCAACAGCTCCTTTGAGGGTCCGTGTCCCTTGTCAGCAGTGACCTGTGCCTTCCATTCTGAGACCCTCTACACACACTGGGAAGAAACGATGGCACTAGAATCCTAGCAACTCTTCAGAGGGCCAAGGAGAAACAGTGACGCACGTCCGGTACTCTGCCGAGAAGGTGGCGCTCCCGTCGGGCTCCCCGCTGCGCCAGTGCAGGAGGAAGGTGTCGTCAGTGATGGAAACCTTCACATCGTGAGGAGGTTTTACATCTGTTCCCCCTACAGGAGCAAAGAGAAGGAAGGGTTGTGAACACACTACAGACATTTTTAAAAAAGGATTGTATCTGTTTCTTTTTAGAGAGTGGGGAAGGGAGAGAGAGAGAGGAAGAGAAACGTGGATCCGATTCCTTGCCTCTTGCACGTCCCGCAAGGAGGAAGTGAACCTGCGACCCAGGCCTGCGCCCTCACGGGGCGTTGGACTGGCGGCCTTTTGGTTTGTGGGACAACACCCCACCCACTGAACCACACACCAGTCAGGGCCACTAGGTAGCTTTAAAAATGTTGGGCCTTCCCTTTACATCCTTGATTCGAAAATAGGTCCATTTACATAAAATAAAGGGTATAAAAAATCTAAGAACACCTAAGGGTTGCTCTTAGCACAGGAAAGCTGCTCATGGTTTATATCTTTGCATCTGAGAGCTGGAAAAAGAGGGAATTTTTAAAACCTGTAAAAAGTGTTTTATGTCCATTATAGCCCAATGGAAGTGGGACAATGAAGGACAAAGGTGGACACTGTCTTCGGACGGAAGCCCACGTTACAGAAGGAGGTGCTTGGTTTGAAGTCACCCTGACGTACGGGACGCGTGACTTGGCTGCTCACGGTTTCACCCGCTCTGTCCAAGGGGAGGCCTCGCAGGCTCGGGCGGAGAAGAGGACAGAAGGATTTTGAGGGTGACAGCTAGTCCCAGAGGTGACACGCGCCCCTCCCGTCCAACCAGGGAGCGTCAGCCAAGCCCCCGGGGCGCTGCGGAGGTCCGGCGGCGGCGACACGAGCCTGTCTGGAGCCTCCTGCTCGGAGCCCTCGAGTTCTCCTACGTGCGGCTCAAGTCTTCCACCTGGTGGGTGCCCCCTCCTCACTCGCCCTTTTGGCCACTGCAGCGGCGTTTCCGTCCTCTCCGACCACCTGGCCCGTCCACGGCCAGCTGCAGCCCCCGCACCCCGCACCCCGCACCCGGGCCCGCGCTGCTCCACGCCGCGCCCCGGCAGAAGGGGAGGCCCCAAAGCACGCGGGGCCTGGTGGGCTCCCAAAGCTGCTGGAATAGGGACTTTCGTGTTAAACACAAAGGCCCGGAAGGGCAGGGTCAACCGGTACACAGCGGCTCACTCGCTGAGCCCCTTCCAGAGACTGAGCAGAAGGCTGGGCTCACAGAAGCTCTTTGGTGTCACGAAGATCTGAGTTTTCCCCGTGATAAACGACACTTCTAGAAGAGCACCTTGGAGGTTTCTCTCTGATCCCTATGACGTCCGGGCCTTTACTTGCGCCTCCCTGCAAACCTGCGGTTTCCCTGCCCTTTTCCAGCCGCGTCGGTGCAGAAACTTGCTGGCGCCGCCTTCTGGCTGGAGAAATTACGGCACGGGAGCAAGCGCGGAGAAACCCTTCGCTGTTGTTTCTTAAATTCAGGAAGGCACTCCCCGCGGGCCCCCACCCGTTTTCTGTTTCACACTCAGAAAACACTCAGAGACCTCGGCCAGCAGCCCACTCCTCCCCATGTCGGAGCTCCATGGAGTCCATACAACCGAAGGGCAGCGACCGCAGAGGCTCATAAAAGATTTAAGGGCATCTGCAGTATGCGGTCTGGAACATTCCAACTCTGCAACTGTGCACCTGGAGGGAGGAAGAGGAAACCCGCAGGGGCTCCCCTGTCCAGCCACAGGAAGGAGGCGGGGCAGCCGGTGGCCACCTGGCCTTCAGAGGTCAACAAATCACTGGCTGATAAAAGGACAGAGACTTGGAAATTGAGTTATTAAGCAGGATTTTACATCTCACAGATGTTGTTCTAATATCAGCAATAGCCTTTTGGTAACAGTCCACTGCACCATTTTAGCCTATAAAATACATAAATGGGCACTTTACCCAATTTTGTATTTCTATAGCTGGTTGCTTCCAACCTTTCACACACATATTGATAGTCAGACAGTTGACTTTTTAAAAGTATGACATACAAGCCCTGGCTGGTGGCTCAGTGAATTGGTGCCAGCCTGCAAACCCAAAGGTCACTGGTTTGATTCCCCAGCCAGGGCACATAACCAGGTTGCAAGCCAGGTCTCCAGCCAGGTCCATAACTGGAGGCAGGAGAAAGACAACCATACATTGATGTCTCTCTCCCTCTCTCCCTTCCCCAATCTCTAAAAATAATAAATAAAATCCTTAAAAAAAAAAAAGAAAAAGAAAAAGAAAAATATACAGAAAACCAGTACATTCCTGGAAAGAAGCCAGGATTCAAATCAATGGTTTGGAACATAAGGATGAAATAAACATTCATTCAGAACAGAAAGAGAAAACAAGAATTGAAAAAATGAGGAGAGGCTTAGGAACGTCTGGGGCAACTTTAAATGTACCAACACTCAAATCATAGGGGTGCCAGAAGGAGAAGAAGAGCAAGAAATTGAAAACTTACATGAAAAAATAATGAAGGAGAATTTCCCTAAGTCAGCAAAGAAAACAGACATAAAAGTCCAGGAAACTGAGAGTCCCAAACAAGTTGGACCCAAAGAGGACCACACCAAGACACGTCATAAAATGCCAAAGGTTAAAGATAAAGAAAGAATCTCAAGAGCAGCAAGAGAAAAGAAGACTGTTACCTACAAAGGGGTTCATATAAAACTATCAAGCTGATTTTTCAGAAGAAACTTTACTGGGAAGAAGTCTTGAAAGTAATGAAAAGCAAGGACCTAGGACCTACAACCAAGATGACTCTATCCAGCAAAGCTGTCACGTAGAATGGAAGGGCAGATAAAGTGCTTCCCGGACAAGGTAAAGCTAAAGGAGTTCATCATCACCAAGCCATTATTATATGAAGCGTTAAAGGGACTTACTTAAGAAAAAGAAGATCAAAACTATGAGCACGATCAACTCACAACTATCAACAACAGAACCTAAAAAAATAAAAACAAAAACAAACTAAGCAAACCACCAGAACAAGAACAGAATCCAGATATGGAGATCATTTAGAGGGTTATCAGCTGGAGGGGGGAAGGAGGAGAATGGGGAAATGGTGCCGGGATCAAGAAGCATAACTGGGAGGTACCAAGTAGACAGGGGGATGTTCAGAACAGTATAGGAAAGGGTGAAGCTTTAACTTACATGTACAACCCACAGGTATGAACTAAGTGGGGGTGGGACTGCTGGAGGGAAGGGCAGTCTTGAGTGGGGGAGAGCAAAAGGAAAATAACTGAGTCAACTGTAACAGCATCAGCAATAAAATAAACTGTAAAAAAAGTCTGGCATAAATCCAAATCCATACATCTAGACAAATACAAATCTCCCATATTCTGTACAGTTTTCTTAGGCTGGGGTCCCAGAATTGCATTTACTATAGGTATAAAAGTATGAATATTTGGAAGAGCAACATTACAATTTCAAGTTAAAGGTGACACTTCATGTAGTTTTGAACATTACTCTTGTTTTGAGAAAAAAGTAGGTTAATTGGGAGATGGGCTTGGAGGCCCGATTTCCAGGGTCTGATTTTTTTTTTTTTTTTTTTTAAGATTTTATTTATTTTTAGGAAGAGGGGGAGGGAGAGAGGCAGAGAGGGAGAGAGACATCAATGTATGGTTGCGTTTCACCTGCCTCCAGCCACAGACCTGACTGGAGACCTGGTTTGCAACCTTGTTATGTGCCCTGGCTGGGGAATCGAACCTGCAACCTTTGGGTTCACAGGCCGGCACCTTAACCACTGTGCTACCAGCCAGGGCCTTTCCAGGGTCTGATTTTCACTCGGTCACTGGCTTTGGGCGAGTCCCTCAGCCTCTCAGGGCTCGGTTTGCCCTTCTGTAGAATGGGGATAATGGTGCCCAGTGATGCTTTGAAAGCTAAAGCAGTTCATTCATTTCAAACGGCAATTTTCAACCTTTTTCATCTCGTGGCTCATGTAAACTAATTACTAAAATTCTGCTGTATACCCCAAAAAAGTATATTTTGGGCTGAGCTGACCTCAAAAGAGAGAAAAAAAAAAGGGTGTAATTTTGATTCATTCACACGGGGCCGGGTGGGTGTTGTGTTGGCTGCTGCTAATTTTTTATTTGACTATCTCAGGGAAAAAGAGGTCAGTGCCCCTCACTAAATAGTCGGGCACTGCCTGTTCTCCAAATTTTTGCAACACACGGTTGAAAATCACTGTTTTAAAACACTCAGGGTAGTTTCCGGTTATATAATAGTTAAGAGCACAATAAATGTTGCCTGTGCTCAAAATCTGTTTTTAGCAGTTCTCCCCAATCTAGATTAAAATTCGAACTTTTAAAAAAAAATTATTGTTGTTGTATTACATCCATCCCCTTTTTACTCCCCTCTGTCCCCCTTCCCACCCACCCATTCCCCCCAAAGTCAATCCCACCTGTTGTCCATGTCCATGGTTCCTTTATACTAGGTTCTTGTCTAAGCTGCTCCCCTTCTTTGCCTCTACCTCCCCCCTCCCCCCAACCCCGTTCCCCCTGACCACTGAAGACCTATTCCTTGTATTCATATACTTGGTACTGTTTTGCTTGTTGTTAGTTTTGCTCATTATTGTCCCGTAATGGGTGAGATCATATGATATTTGTCCTTCACTGACTGACTTATTTCACTAAGCATAATACTCTCCAGTTCCATCCATGTTGTTGCAAAGGGTAGAAGTTCCTTCTTTCTTTCTGCTATACAGAATTCCATTGTGTTAATGTACCAGTTTTTTTTTAAACATTTTAAAACTACGGATCTTAATGCACCTCCTCCTGGAATGTTAGCTTTACATAAAAACTCTGGGGAAATTCTTATGTTAAACACAAGTTTAATGCAAATTTTCATGAACCAAAGACTTCTAAGAAATAACCGCGGATGGCACCAGGACCCCTATCACCACCCACACCCTGTACTGTATGCCATACTGCTGGCAGTGTGACCATAGGATAGATACCATGTACCCTTGGGGGGTGCTTTTCTCAACTAGCGATTAGGTATCTCCTGGGCAGCCTCCGGGACCCCCGGAGGTCTTGCCCGCAGTGGCGGGGCCTTTTGCCTTCGGGGACTCCGCCCCCTGCAGAATCGATCGGCCTTTTAACCGCTGCCATCCCGCCACACGCCCGGGCTAAGTCGTAAATAAAGGCGGCAAGCGAGCCAGCGGCTCCGGCCTTTGTATTCTGCCTTTTGTATTTCCTTCCTGCGGTGGGAACGCTGCCGGCACGGAAATTTCTGCTACACCCATCTGCCTCCCAAATGGACCAACTGTCCACTAACCGGAGGAAGCGGGTTTCAGGGACAGCAGCACACCCGGTCCAGCCGGGCTGCCCGACTTTCCACCAAGAAAACCGGCTCCACCCTAAGACTCCCAGCGCCGCAGGGGCCCGGGGCCCGGGGAGCCCACCGCCAAGGAAGCGACCGACCGAGCTCCATCGCCACTTCCTCTAATCTGATTCCCAGCCCAGGTGGGTTCAGCCTGGGCGCTGGGGCAGCGGCTGACCAGCGGCTCCCAGAAGGACGTCCGTCTCGTGCCACCCACCCCCCGGGGCCGTGGCTTCCAGCGCCGCCGCAGCCCAGCCCCGCGTCTGCGCCCGACCCCCGCCTCTCACCTGCGGCTGCGGGCAACACCCCTGGCGCCCCGGCGACCAGAGCCAGGGCTGTCACACCCAGGACGGCGATCATCCTCCGCGGCCCGCGCCAACCCCGCCAGTCACACCCCCGGCCACCCTAGGAAAGCGGCGCTACGGGAGTCGACCGCCGGCCCTCTGGCGCAGGCCCCGCCCCGCGCAGGCCCCGCCCCGCCCACTCTCCTCCCCGCAGCCCCTGCGCACGCCCCGCCCCCCACGCACGCCCCGCCCCCTCGCTCTCCTTTCCGCAGCCCCTGCGCACGCCCCGCCCCCCCCGCACGCCCCGCCCCCCGCTCGCTCTCCTTTCCGCAGCCCCTGCGCACGTGCAACTCGCTCGCCGCCCGGGGATTCGAGCGCGCGAGTTGGTGCCCGCGGGGTGGACAACGCGCCCGGGAAAGTGTTAGGCCGCCCGCGTCCTCCCTGTTCCCCCTCCTTCCGGCCAGTGACTCCCCACTCAGGGTCCACCCCATCCCTCGAAAAGCCACGCCTAACGGAAGCCCTGGCCTTCCGCAGCGACCGGCACGTTCCCGTTGCGCCTGCGTAGGCCTCGGGCCCTGAGTCCGCGTCCCCCGCCCCGCGGGCCCGCCCCGCCTGCCGACTAGGGTGCGGAGGGCGGGATCGGGGCTCCGTGGGCGTTAGGGAAGCGGAAGGGAGGGAGGTGCTGGGCGGGCCGGGCCTTTTCCTGCCGCAGAGCGCTGTCCTCGGGGCGGTAGTTGCGGTGGGTCGGCCCGTTTGCGGTGCGAACGGCAGACCCCGAGCTTGGGGACCGCGGGCCCAAATCAGTATCAACTCGAGTCCACCATTACTACGGTTAATCAAAGCGCTTCACGTTGGTCCCATCCCCAGGCAGGCGCATAACCAGCCAGGTCCGTAGCTGGAGGCAGGTGAAAGGTGTCTCTGCCTTCCCCTCGCTCTAAAAATAATAAAATCTTTAAAAATAACCATAATAAATAAATCGCTTAATGTGTTATTTCCAGAGCAGTGCCGGCCTGGCGAGCCGGTGGAGGATGGGAGGAGACTCCCTGCCCTAGGACGCCTACGCGCCCACCTTTAAACTTGGGCGGGGAAGCAGGTGCAGGGCCCCATGTCCGCAGTGGCTGATGAAAACATTGTCCCTTGGTCAGTGTCAACCCACGTTAGCAAGTGTTTCTTAAGCAGATCCCCCTGCATCCTATCTTCCCCACCAAGTTCATTAACACATTCCACCCTGGCTGCCTCTATACTTTGACGGTTATGGGCATTATGAAAAATGGAAGTGAGGAGAGGCGAAATAAGCAATTACATGTTTAGCTGTGAATTGTAACACCTAACCCTGTTAATGGTCCATCATATGACAAAGTACTTGTGAAGAACAACGCGATTGTACCTTACAGACAGCTTTGAGGTATAATTTAACGTGCCAAGCAACCCGCCCATTTTAAGTGAATGGTGATTTTTAGTTAACATCCTATTGTTAAAAACTTCGGGTTCTCACTATGTGTGTGTGCTTCAGCGCTTCCTTGGTTTGATTCTGAGTGTTAGCGCTGTGTCGTGGATGGAAAAGTACCCCATGAGAATCTGTTAATCCAAATGGAAGAAGGAAATTCCTGGTTGCAAGTATTAAATCATACTCATTAAAAGATTTTCCAATGACTTTTTGACTTAGGTTTTTATTAAAGTTCCATTTCCTGCTGCCAAGAGTTTTCATGCAAACTAGTTGGAATATGTTGCATTTTTTACATTTAGGACAGCAGTGTTTCACAGGGACTCAAGCATTTCATTGAAAGACATTTTAAATGTTGCCCCCCCACACTGGCAAAAAAAAAAAAAAATCACACTCAAATGGAAATATCAAATACATTTAAGAGTGCAAGAGCTATATCTAGGTTATAACTGGATACTTGCTTTTCATTTCTTTATTGATTTATTCTTGTATTACAGTTGTTTCATTTTTTCCTCCATTGCTCTCCGCTGTATCTCCCCTTCCCTCTCCCACAGTCCATCCTCACTTCCTTGTCATGCTTTTTCACTCATCTCAGTGTTCCGCCTGAGTCTGCTCCCGTAACACTGGGAGAGGGAAGGGCCATGTATTGACCCCACAGAAGAGATTCGGTGGTTGGCTATGATTTTCAGTATTTGTGGCTGCTAATGCTATCCCCCTGATAAAGAAAAGGTCCCTCGTCCTGGCTGGTGGCCCAGTGGATAAGGCACCGGCCTGCGAACCCAAAGATCGCTGGTTCGATCCCCAGCCAGGTCTCCAGCCAGGTCTGTAGCTGGAGGCAGGTGGAAGGCAACTGTATACTGGTGTCTCTCTCCCTCTCTGCCTCTCTCCCTTCCCCTCTTTCTAAAAAATAATGAAATAAATATATTTTTTAAAAAAAGAAAAAAAATTTTAAATGTGTATAATAGATATTATGTTTTTAAAAATTTTTTTAAATATTTTATTATTTTCAGAGAGAAGGGCAGGGAAGGAGGAAGAAAGGGAGAGAAACATCAATGTAGGGTTGCCTTTCACCTGCCTCCAGCTACGGGCCTGGCTGGAGACCTGGCCTGCAATCTGGTCATGTGCCCTGGCTGGGGATCAAACCAGTGACCTTTGCATTCCCAGGCTGGCACCAATCCACTGCGCCATACCAGCTAGGACTGACATTATGTTTTTAGAGAAGTTTTAGTTTTACAGAAAAGTTGAGCAGAAAGTCCAGAGAGGGACTTCCCATACACACCCTTCAACTCCCTCCGTTTCCACTTCACACCTTGGTAGATACACTAGTTACAATCGGTGATCTTACATTGGCCCAGTATTACATTGACCCAGTATTATGAACTAAGGGTTATATTAGGGTTTACCCTTCGTGTTGTCCATTTTGTGCGTTTTGCCAAATACATAATGTCATTATAGGGAAAGAAAGTTTTTCCTTCTTCCCCTCTTGGTTCTTTGATTGGTCTGGTAATGAAATCACTACAAGACGGATTAACAGGAGGAAAACATGTAGTTGCATGTATCCTGGAGCAAACAGTGGAAACGCTCAAGTGCTCTGGGGGTGAGGAAGTGGGTTTCGGGGGGTGAGCTGGAGGCCCTGTTCGCACGGAGACAGACCACCCACGTCAGGAGCGGAAAGCCAGGGAGCGAAGAGAGCTAGGGAGGTCTGTGCAGAGGGGACGTCCCATTTGAAGGCCTGTGTCCGGTGCCACCCGAAGGAAGGTCAAGACCGGCTGGCTGCCCATGGGGAGGGAAAGATGTGGTGTTAGGTGTTGTTTGAAGGACAGCCACACCCCTGCCCAGCGGGTGACCAGAAGACTGGCCGCAGGTGAGGAGTGTGGCTTCTGCAGTTGACCTGGCCTGGCCCCAGCTCTGCTGCTCTGGGACCCCGGGCTAGGTCTTTAACCTGGTTTCCTTATGGAGACCGTGAGGGCACGAAGGTCAGGGGGCTGTGCTGAGGGTGAACTAACGCATGGGAAGACTTTAGTTCAGTACCTGGTATCTGGTGTTCGATAAATACCGGCTGTTTATTACCCCTGACCATGGTGATCACTGTTTTCCTAGTTCCGCGTGGCTGGGGGCTGGCGGGGAGACCCAGTCCTGCTAGAGAAAACCTGAAGGATCACACGACCCCAGTGATCCAAACTTTGTTCTCCAACCTCAACCGGGCTGGACCCGAAAACCTGCACTTCCCGCCAATGCCCCCCTGCCCCCCAAGTCAACAGGTGCACCCGACTTCCTTGCAAAAGTCAAGCAAGACCAGGGCTGGGCCTCCGCCGGCCAGGTCAGCACCGCTCCCCGTCCTCCCCTCGGGGTAACTCCCCACCACGCCTACGAGCTGTGGGGGCCTCCGTTCATGGCTGATCCTCCCCTGACTTCGTCTTCTCACTTTGGTTCCTTCTCATCAACACACGTTCTCGGGTCCCCCCCCTGCCTAACAAAGGCATCTTCTTTTTTTTTTTTTTTTTTAAGATTTTATTTCACCATTTTTAGAAAGAGGGGAAGGGAGAGAGGCAGAGAGGGAGAGAGACATCCATGTATGGTTGTGTTTCACCTGCCTCCAGCCACAGACCTGACTGGAGACCTGGTTTGCAACCTGGTTATGTGCCCTGACTGGGAATCGAACCTGCGACCTTTGGGTTCGCAGGCCGGCGCCTTAACCACTAAAGGCATCTTCTTTGCCCCTCCCGGAAACTGTCCTTCCTCCGACAGGCGCAGCCCCAGGTCCTTGCTCCCCGGGCCCAGGTGCTCCAGCTGGCGCTGCGTGTCCTGTTGCCGACCAGCCGGGCTCTTGCCAGCTGCGGGCCTGGAGCCCCGCCAGCTCTTCCAGCCCCGCTCTCGCTTGACTTCCCAAGAGCATGTGGTGTCTGTTTCCTGTTCCCTGTTCTCAGCAGCTCGTGATTTTTCAGTCACTTGCTGTCCTTTCTGTCCCCCTGGCCATTCTCCTCAGGCTCCATGGCAAACCCCTCACTGCTTGTCAGTGGAGCATCGGGGCCCCTCACGGCCCTGCGTCCCGCCTCTTCCTTCTCCTGTTAAGCTTCCTTGTCTCTCCCCTTGCCGAGCTCACTGGCTACGGCTTACGCCCACGTCTTCCCAGCCTAGGTCTCTTCCACGCTGTCCCCTTGTGACACCCACCAACATGTTGGAAAAAGTTCCCACTTGCGGAGTCTGTTTCTACGCCGAAATCCTACGTGTGACCTTTCATCCCCAGCCGCAGGCAAGCGGGGTTCGCCCCCCGTGGGAACTGCCCTGCGCACACCAGCCTGGGTCCCCACCGCTGCCTCCCGGGTGCGGGCAAGACGGGGGCCCTTTCGGGGAGAGGCCAGAACCGGGAAAACAGGTGTCCCTTTGGTTCAGGGGTCTCTGGCCAGGACACAGGTCAGGTCTCCCCACCTGCACCGTCCCACCAGACTTGCCTCAGCAGTTTGCGGGGGGAGGGAACCCTGGCTTCCCAGTGCTGGTCCCTTTCAGTTGGCTCTTGTCCCCACGGACTGACCACCTGGACGCTTGGTTACGTGACATCACTCAGGGGCCTTTTCCATTTGAAAGCGTCTCTTCAGCGGAAAGAAATGGAGTTTGTTGAGCTTCCGTGATCTGTGTGCTTCGTTTTCATCACTTACAAAATGACGGCCTTTGGTTCTCTGTTCCCAGAGATCTCTGTCCAGAGCTCCCTACTGTCTGAGATTTAAAAATATGTAATACATACGATGTCATAGATAATATACTATGATGGTCCATGTTTATAATATGTATGTAGTATATGATATTACATACGCATATTCTGACAGAAGGAGGTCTCGGTCTTTTTTTTTTTTTTTAAGATTTTATTTCATTATTTTCAGAAAGAGGGGAAGGGAGAGAGGCAGAGAGGGAGAGAGACATCAATGTATGGTTGCTTTTCACCTGCCTCCAGCCACAGACCTGACTGGAGACCTGGTTTGCAACCTTGTTATGTGCCCTGGCTGGGGAATCGAACCCGCGACCTTTGGGTTCCCAGGCCGGCGCCTTAACCACTGCGCTACCAGCCAGGGCGAAGGTCTCGGTCTTTGTACTAGTTTTTAGATCCTGTCTGCTCCCCATTTTCTCTGCAATCTCCTTTCTAGCAGAAAGCTGTACTTGTTTGGTGGACACTTGGTGTCTCTCTTGTTTTCAATCTCTTCGAATTTTTGCCCCTTGATGGTGAAGAATTTACTTGACCTTCAATGAAACTTTTACCCCTGCAATTACGTGTTGACTTTGCAAAAAGCGTTTCTCTTATTCTGATCACTCCTGGTTTTGAAAGTAGCACCTTGTCTGTGCTTTACGGATGCACTGACGTCTCAGACCTGGTAGGATTCGGGGTTTTGTGACATTCTCTTCTTTTCAACCTTCTTTCTCTTTTAAGAGGGGAGTTGTTCTCTTTACTTATCTTTGTCTTTTTTACGCTCTTGGTTTTTCTCCTTGTCTAGTAAGCGGCCGGTGTTCATTTATACTTAAAAGGTCAACAGGTTTTTTTTTTTTTAATTTCAGGAAACACTACAGTGATTCTTGGGCATCCTAGCTGCCGGCTCCTCCAGCAGAGCTGGCTGCCTCTGGATGGAGGTAGTAAAAGGTCATGGACCCGCAGACGAGGAGGCTGTTCTCAGCCCAACAGGGGGCCACGGGGGGGGGGGGGGGGGGGGGGGGGGGCGGGGTGCGCAGGCCGGAGGGGGCAGCCCTGAGCCACACAGGTCCCCTCACCTCCTTTGCACCTCCTTGCAGCGCTTGCTCGCCTTTTTGGCCACAAACCAAAACCAAGGGCCACCCTGAGCAGCGATTGAATCCTCGTGTCCATCCGAAGACTCGGACCTTCTGCCTGGCCTTGCCTCTGTGCGGATGCTCTTGGGGACTCATCCATGACACCTGGGGTCCCCTTGAGTTGTCGGGGTATGTCAGCCTGCATCCAGCGCCTGTGTCGGGCCCAGGCCAGAGGTCTTAGAGATGGGACATGGGGACGTACTCACCTCAGCTGCCTCACTCTGGACCAGGAAGAGTGGCGGAGCTTCTCCATGGATCGGTCGCGGCCATGGGCTCTGAGCCCTGGCTTGTTGGGAGCCCTCCCTTCCTGGTATCAGCCTCTGTGCCCTGGAGCTTCCCCATACCTCGTAGGAACCACACGCGCTCACGTGTCACCTGAGGGTCCCCTGCAAGCATGACCACAGCGGACTGTGGGACCGAGGAGGGTGACACCTGTCCCCCAAGCCCTCCTAGCCGGAGCGCTGTTCTCTGCCTTCCACGGGCACTGCACGTGTGCAATGCGGGCGAATTTCCACTTCTGTGCACCTGCTGCTGCGGCGGCAGGAGGGGTGTGGACACTGAAAGTGGTGCTTTGTCCCTGCGACAGTTAAACCACGATGAGCACCAGCCTGCAAGACCCGCTGGTGTGCAGGTTCCAGGCGCCATGGAGAACCGCTTCTGCAGAGGCCGGGGTTTCACATCCGCCTATCACGCCAGGCGTTTTCACTCCTGCACAGGTAAGAGGCCCGCTGCGCGGAAATCTGCAAGCTTTTCCTCACGTTCGCGTTTCTGTCCCTTCAGGGGGTGGGGCTCAAACTCCGGTGCGCGCCCACGGGCGTGTTAAAACAGGTTCAAATCCGGGCTTCACCCCTGGAGTCTCCGGGTCGGGACCAAAGAGTTGGCCTTTAGTAAGTTTCTAGGTGAGTATGGCTCTTGTCCAGGAAACACAGCTGCAGAGCCACTGCTTTAAGGAAGTGTGAAGTTCTTCTCACAGCAGCTCAGTCTCTGTTCCATTCACAGAATCGTCTCATGTGACTGATCTGTGTAGTTTTCCGTGTGATTGTGTTGCATCTGATAGACTACCAGAGCCACTTCGTGATGATGGGACATTTAGAATTTTCTATTGACGTAGTTATCCTCGGGCTAGCTTATTACAGGTTCTTCCACCCCAGTGAAATGTTAACCTACCTCATTGAGTTTTAAACCCCATGAGCCACCTCATTCTTTCCCAATGTAACAATTAACACCCACATATACTGCAAAGACAGGGTAGTTTCTGCCCAAAGCAACGTGGTTTGAACCTACCAGGGCACGCCGCACGCACAGGGGTACATTCTGAGCTCAGCAGATAAGCAAGTTGGCACGGGCCGCATCAAGTCTGCCCGTGAGGATAAAGGAGAGAGAATGGATGTGAAAGAGTTGAAATTTCCACATGGAGCAAGAAGACAGTGTAAACATACGAGGTACGGGTACAGATATAATTTAACCGAAAACAGAATGATGCAGGAAGGCTTACATTTGCTGATTCCAACTTGCGTCCCTGTAGCGTCTGAGAACCAGGAACCCAGGAAGCCCTGCAGCCAGCTGTGCCGCACTTGCAAAAGGAAGCCAGGACAGCTGATCCACGGGACACCCGGGGCCGTCCTGCCCACCCGCATTCCCGCGTGGACAACGGACCGATCCTGAGCACCTAGGAAGGCCTAGGCCCTGTCCTAGGGGTGGGGGTCCAGCGCTGTGCGAGACGCGTGCACAGAATCCCTGCCCTCGGCTCGCGCGAACACAGACAGCAGGCGAGCAACTGCTGACCTGCAGGGAAACCAGGCAACGACCAGGAGTGAGTGCGTGTCCTGAGAAAGTAAAGCAGGGCCAGGGCCAGCGAGGAGATGCCAGCAGAGAGGAGACATACGTGGCACCGCGAGGTGGCGGGAGGCTGTGTAGGGCGTGGGGAGAGCACGAGGAAGGCTTGGACACGCGTGTGGCGGCGTTCGGGGCGGAGCAGCAGGGGTGCTGGGAGGGGCGCCCGGAAGGGGAGGGGGAAGGGCCCAAACGGAGGGGGGGGGTTTAAGCTGGGTGCAATGGGAGGCCATGGCAGAGATCTTTGCAGAGATTTTAACAAGGAAAAGGACTTCCATCTCAGGGGACCTCGGTGGCTGCGGATTCGAGTAGGGGGTGTGGGGCAGGGGAGGGGAAGTGGGAAACCCGCTGGGGAGGGACCTGTGGTCACACGCGTGGTGGGGGAGCCCCAGCAGGGTGCTGTGGTGGGGGGCAGGGAGGCAGAGGCAGCACTGACATACACTGGGACATACACTTTGAAGGGAAGGTGCACAAATCTTGATGGTGGATTGTGTTCTGGGGTGAAAGAGGACTGTGGATCCCAGGGTGTGGCCAGGATTCTGGCCGGGTCGCCCACCCTACGCCTTTCCTTCTTCGTAGACCAGTGAGAAGCTCCCCCCAGGCAACGTCTGAGCCCCTCCCAACACTGGGAGCTGGATTGCACGGGACACCCAGCAGCACCCTCTGTTAAAGGCGTCCATTCGGGGCTGGGGGCTGCGAGCACATGAGGTCAGAGGTCACACTGGCGACGCTGGGGGCCCATCCTCACTAGCTTCCCTTCTTGGGGAGAGGCCGCCTCGCTGGGCCAGGCTCCCGAGGCCCCGGGACCCCAGGCAGGGGCCCCAGACCAGCGCCTGCGCGTGTGGGAGAGCAAACGGCAGGTCGGGCTCTCCGAGTGACACTCAAAACTGACGCCCGCACGAAACCTGAACTTGAGCGTCGATAGCAGCTTTATTCAAAATGGCCAAAGCTTGGAGGCAGGAAAACAGCCTTCAGCGGGTGAACGCGTAAGTCGACTGTGGGTGCACCCACACAATAGAATATAATGCAGTGCTGAAAGTGGGTGACTCAGCCACAAAAAGACGGGGAGGAAGCTCACCCGGGCAGCTGTCAGGGGAAGACGCCGACCTGAAAGACCGCGTGCTCGCTGCGTGATGCCAGCGGTGGGGCGCGAGGGAAAAGGCTAGGTTACATACGGAGTCAGGGACGAGACCAGTGGCTACCGGGGGCCGGGGCGGCTCGGGGGACTTTCAGAGCAGGGGACCTCCTCTGCGTGAACGGCCATGCGGGGCCATGTCACCGTACGTTTGTCAAGGGCGAAACCGCATGGAACTACGGATGTTGGTTGCTAACGCTGGTGAGGGTGGGTCCCTCCGCTGAGACAGACGGGCCGGGCGCTGCGGGGGAGTCTGTACACGTATGTGGGTGGGGGAGGAGGAGACATGGGGTGCGTGCAGGAGTCTCTCTCAGTGTTGCTGTGAACCTAAAACGACTCTGAAAACAGTCTATCACAGTTTTGAGAAGATGCAAATTACCTGCAGGCAGAGCCTGGGTGGGGCCTCTGCCTGCGCTTCTTCTCCCTGGGGGCCTGCGGCCTCTGTTTTTCACGGTAACTATTCCACCAAGTGGGTTTCCCTACGTTCAGAGCGGTGTAGCCATTGCCACAAATTCTGGAAGGTTTCCTCCCAACCCAGATAGCAGCTACCCTTCATCTTCCTCCACTTCCAGCCCTGGCCACCGCTGCTCTGCTTTCCGTCTGTGGAGCGGCCTCTTCCGGACGTCCCGCAGGACTGGAACGAGCATCCTTGGCCGCTGGCCTCTGTCAGGTGGCAGAATGCCTTGGGGTTCCCCTGAGCTGAACTCCACTTCTGTCATCGCTGAACGTGGCGCCACTGTGCACACAGGTCACGTTTTATTTTTTCACCCATCTGTGTGTGGATATTTGGGTTGTTTCTACTTTTTGGCTGTTAAGAATCATAGTCCCCCTGAAGGTTGCTGGTTCGATTCCCAGCCACGGCACAGAACCAGGTTGCAAGCCAGGTCTCCAGCCAGGTCTGCAGCTGGAGGCAGGTGAAAGGCAGCCATACATGGATGTCTCTCTCTCTCTCTGCCTCTCTCCCTACTCCTCTCTCTAAAAATAATAAATAAAACCTTAAAAATAAATAAATAAAATCAATTAATGTTAAAAAAAAAAAAAAAGAATTACAGTCCTACGAACGTTTATGCGCAGTCTTTGCATGGACAGACGTTTTCATTTTTCTTGAGTATGAAGCTCAATATGAAATTGCCGGTCACATGGTGATGCTGTTTAATCTTTTCAGGAACTGCCGGACTATTTTCTGAAGTGGCTGCCTCCTTTGACAACCCCAGCCATAGACACAGGGCACTGCTTGGTCTAGGCAGCCAGGAGGCAGGAGTTGTGAGGCTGCCAGGAGACACCAGTGAACTTGACTCAGTAGGAAAATCACTGTGAGTCTTTGTTGCATAAGACTTTTCTTTTCCTTTTGTTTTTCAGGGCGGTGCACCTGCTGGAGCTTTGGCAGAACGCAGAGTCCTAACCAGTCCTTCAGGGAAGTTCCCTGCTGAGGGGAGAGAGGGTGGTGTCGCGTTCACACAGCTCCGGGGGACCCCTGTGCCCCGCCCCCCGCCTCCAGTTCTAAGCACCAGGTATTGTGCTCTCTGCAGGCCTGTTTCCTGAGTGAATTGCGGCTGCTGAGTGCTGGCTGGTGTGAAACAATAGCCATGCATCTGCTCTCAGTTCCCTGAAATCCAGGTGGGCAGCTCCTCCCAGCAGTTCCAGGAGGGTTCTTCCTGCCTCCCGCTAGGCCCCGGGGAGGCCTGCCACCCGGGCGGTCCCTGGCTCCTGGAGGCTCTCTCCAGGCTCCGTGTCCCATTCCATGCCCCCTGGGGGTGTGTGCCTGTGCACCTCCTTACAGGGGCACGGACCCTGATCCCACCTACTGTTCTGTTGATGAGGACTTGTGACTCCACCTGGAGCTACTGAGCTGCCCTGCTGGCTTCAAGGGTTCTAGGGGCGCCCCTTCAGTGCCAGGAGGTCTGCTCACCTCCCAGCATTGCCACACTGGAGCCCCAAGGCCCCGAGAAGACCATGGGCGCGGACAAGCAGGCCAGCACTCTGGACAGCCCGCAGCCCCTCCGTCTCCTTGGTTCCGCCTTCCCTCCCCAGCTCAGGAAAGCCCAGCCTGCACTGGGCCGTCAAGAGGGCCTTGGGGACCAGAGTCCCCGTCTTCTCCAGCTACCAGCTCTTGGATAGACCGACTTTCCTTGCACCGGGTCTCTTGACCTGGTTGACACTGGAGCCGCCGCTGACCCCGAGCTGCGTATCAGCAGCTGTCAGCATTTGAGCATCCGCCCAGACCTAGCGTGGCCTCCTCCAAAGGAGCGGATTACATCCGCCAAGACGCACCTTTCCTTGGGGCCACATGCGGAGGTTTTGGGTGGACACGAGTAAGGGGGCACGCTATTCAGCCCGGTGCAGACAATTGCCGGTGGCTCGCCCACGTCCGCTGTCACGTGTTTCACTCGGTTCCCGCCCAGCTGGCCCAGTTTCCAGCTCTGGGTTCCCCCATCAAGCTGAGGCCCTTCTCCTCCCTTCAGGCCGGTCCCTTTCCACTCCCAGCCTCTCCCCCCCAGCAGCTCAGCTGTCCTTTGGTTCAGGGGTCTCTGGCCAGGACGCAGGTCAGGTCTCCCCACCTGCACCATCCCCACCGGACTTGCCTGTGCAGTTTGTGGGGAGGTGGGAGCCCTCCTGCGTGCGAACAAGCCACCCGTGCCGGTGGGTCCCCAGGCGCAGGGTCTGCAGCCCCTCCAAGCATTTTAATAGCTGCACTCCGCTGGCCCCACCGCCTCCGAGGGGCGGGAGGCTCCCCCGTCGACCCAGCCCGCTGAGACCCCACTGAGGTCAGCCCTGCCGGAGCGGCCTCCTGCTGGGCAGGAGACACCCCTCTCAGACCGAAGGGATGGCTGGACGGACGGACGTCTTCCACCCGGGCACTGAGCTTGGCCTGCAGGGGCCCCCCCGCACCGTCCGTTGGGAGTTGTGGACAGCGGGCCCGGGAAAATGGCACTGGTTCCATGAAGGCAGCAGAAAGCATGTGAACAAAGTGGGGTCACTCATGTCAACCAAGACGGCTGACACTTGGGTTCAAGAGGGAAACTACTGAAGTGAGAGCAGACACGTCTGGCAAGGGGGACACACCCAGGACACCTGCCCACGTGGTCCCCACAGCCACGTCTGCAGAGCAGGACAGCCACAGATGGGCTCCCGGGGAAACTCCACCCTTGCCCGCAGGGGAGTTAAGCGGAACGGCCATGGACCACCCATAGGCTCCTGGACAAACTCCAAACCTGGCGTCAGAAGGTGGAGTCACCACCTTCCAGGTGTAACGAGGCGGCCCCAGCCCACTGTGGGGTCAGCTGCGCTCACACGCCGGGGCGCTGCTCCCACCACCCAACCTCCAGGCACCATGGTGGAGGCTCTGCCCTGCGGACGGAGGCCTCGTCTGCCCCGCCGCCCCCCTGGCTGGAGACTCTTCCTGCAAGACCGAGGACTCCCCTGCGCACCCATCGGTCTCTGGCCGCAGCCTGAGACTCTGGGCTGTGGGCGGCTCTGCCCCTCGGTGCGGGTGCCCAGCAGGGGAGCTGGGGAGCTGCCCGCTGCCTTGTAGGAAAGGCTGTATCACGAACCCATGCTTGTGAGAGGGGTCCGCCCTGATCATCCCGGATAATGCTTTAGTAATGGGGTACGGAGCATGGGTCCCTTAATAAGAGAGGGACACCCCCACAACCCTACCTGCCGGCAGCACCGGAGGCAGGAGCCTCGGGAAGGTGCAGCGAGGGTGAGGCACGTGGCCCAACAAAGGCACGTTAATGGCCGCGCCTTCCTGGAAGGGAGGCCTCAGCAGCTGCAGGATGTGTAGTGACTGGAGCCTGCAGGGACCCATGACGGAGCCAGGGGGCCGAGTGTGGCTGCCAACTCTCGCCCTGACTGAAGACGGCCGCTGGGAGAAGGTCAAAGGCAACACGGGCCAGCTGACGGGAGTGGCCGTCACACGCACCTCGGGAAGGCCGGGCAGGAGGTCACGTGGGAAGCCCCAGCCCCACGCCGACACCGGGTGGGCTGGGGGCCGGGGACAGACTGCGGGTTCTGGGGTGGGGGGTTTACAGGAAGTAGGACAGCATGGCAGACGCCTGCCTTCTGCCTCGGTTCCAGAGCCGTGTAACCACTACACAACCAGCCCCTTTCCCTTCTCACCACATTCTCGCCTTGGGGGCCACGCTTCTTGGCGGTGGCGGGCCATCGAAACCCCCGCCGCTCCAGAACACGTTGGCGGCTTCATGTTCACCTCGGGATCCTGAGCTCAATCCCACCTTCGAAGACCCCTTTTGCAAAGACCACGTTCCCAGGTTGCGTGGGTTTTCCAGCCTGACCGCCTCACCCTGCCCGGCTGCCCAGCCCGCCACAGGCTTTGACGACCACGCAGCGACCTGTGTCCAAAGTGGAGACAGCAGCCCAGACAGGGAAGGGTCAGAGGTGCTGAAATCTCGGACTGTGGGACAGTCTTCTCCAACTGTCCTGGGACAAAGGAAGGCTGCCTGCCCCCACCAGGGTAACCAGGAGGGGGCCCTAAAAAGTGTTTCAAGCCCTGGCTGGTGGCACAGCGGATAAGGCGCCGGCCTGAGAACCCAAAGGTCGCAGGTTCGATTCCCAGCCAGGGCACATGACCAGGTTGCAAACCAGGTCTCCAGTCAGGTCGGTGGCTGGAGGCAGGTGAAAGGCAACCATACATTAATGTCTCTCTCCCTCTCTGCCTCTCTCCCTTCCCCTCTTTCTAAAAATAATGAAATAAAATCTTTAAAAAAATTTTTTTTTCAGAGCAGCTGGAACCTTCTAGCAAGATTGCTTGCGCCCCACAAAGAGCTGAGAATGTGAGAAACCGCATCGGCAGCAGGAAGCACAAAAGGGGTCACCCATTTCCTCCAGGTGTAATGAGTTTTGTACACGGAGAACGGGGAGGAAGGAAAACTACCCTACTGCTATTTCTGCGTCGGCCTTCACCGTCAGGGGGACTGGCTGGTCAGGCAGAAAGGGCAGGTGTGGTGAGCGAAGCTGGACGCCTTGCCCCTCCACAGCTGAGGACCCTGCGGACCTACCCCGGGAATCCGGCGGGGCTTGGCCACCCTCCGGTTTCAGTCTCTTCTCCCTTTGATTGTCAAATAAAACAATGGCAGCAGCAGGCGCCCGATGTGCCTGAATCAAAACTGTGCCCATCTTGTTGGGTCAGAGTGGCCAGCAGTGTCATGTCGTTTTTGATGTGCTACAGAGTGTTGGTACTTGCTGCATGCATGCCGTGAGAAGGACGGTTGCCAACCACCGATGGAGGCCATTTCCAGGTGCCATCTACAGGCCACCTGACACCTGGCTGACAACCGTCCTGGGTTAATGCTGCGGCTACCAACGCAGGACCCTCCAGTCTCAAGAATGCACTTTTTACCTAGAGAACGTGTACCTTTCCTTTGTTCCTCGGAACACTTCTGGGTTTCTGCTGCCTTTTGTTTAGTTGGGTTCCAGGTTTGCAAACCTTAACAAGGGCCTTTCTTTTGCCTCTGTAACTTGTTTCCTGAACCCATTTCCTCCATGGCTCTGTGTGCTTCCTCTGTGACTTTCTCAGGAAGCCTGCTCCCGTAGTTTGAAAAGAGCAATAGGGAGATTTATTCAACACAGAGGTACCCAGCCTGCTAATCGGCCACCCCTCTCTGAGTATTTATCCTCTGCGCTCCTCAAGGCAAATCCAGAGTGTGAGTGTCCTGAATCCATTTGATTCGGCTCCTGGGAGTCCTTTCCTTCCCTTCCCACCACCCTTACTTTCTAGCCAGCCTGGTAGAGCCTCTCTCTTGCACTCTGTCCCCCACCCCACCCCACCCAGCGTTCTTCCCCCTGGGTGCGCACGGGCACGTGGAGGCTCAGGGGAGCCCGTGGGGGCACCTGACCGCTCAGGGTCAGCCCAAAGGCTGGCAGCAGATGCGATAAGACGGGGAGAATAAGGAAGAGACAGCAGGGAGTAGCTTGGGGAGGGGCGGTAGGAGAATGGGGAGCTTCACCAGGAAATGTTTCTTTATCTCGAAGCCAAGGTCATTGGCTGACTGAGGGAGAGGGGCCACGAAGAACAGGGAGCTTGACCTTGGCAGAAGTCTTGGCCAATATCTGTTAGCACTTTGGTTGTTCCAAGTGCTGGAGGGAAACCAAGACAAGATGAGAAGACGGTGCTGTTGCTCTAAGAATGAACAGTAGGGGCCTGGCTGCCACCCAGGTGCCAGCCTGCAAACCCAAAGGTCGCTGGTTCGATCCCCAGCCAGGGCACGTAACCAGGTTGCAAGCCAGGTCTCCAGCCAACTCTGTAGCTGGAGGCAGGAGAAAGGCAATACATTTCCCTCTCTCTGCCTTTCTCCCTACCTTTCTCTCTAAAAATAATAATAAATAAAATCTTAAAAAAAAAAAAAAAATGGTGCAGAACTGCTTTGGGAAACAGGTGGGCAGTTCATTGAACAGCGGAGCGAAATTACTGCGGGACCCAGCCAGCAATTCTATCCCTGGGTGGATCTGCCCCAGAAACTGGAAACTTAGGTTACACCCAACCTGTACACAAGTTTGTCAAAGCTTAATTCACGGTCATCAAGTGGAAACCCCCTGAATGCCTATCGACGGACGCGTGGATAAACTGCGTGTGCTGTCCTTCTGCGTCACAGCCCAAACCAAGGGCGGGTCGTGCCGGAATGCAGGGCGGATAAATCTGGCCAGTCCGGTGACACCTGCAAGAAGCCAGTCGGACAACCATGTGCTGTGTCATTTCACATCCACGAAATGTCCGGAACGGACGGGCGACCGGCACAGCGCGGATCAGCGGTGGTCTGAAGGCTGGGAGGGGCGTGGAGGAACGGGCAGTGGCTGCAAACGCGGGGAGGGGGCAGGCAGGCACCTCGGGGCGATGGGGGTCACCGCCATGGGACGGTGGCGGGGATCGTGCAGCTTTCGAACGTGCTGACAACCTGCGGGTGCTGCCCTTCAGACGGGTGACTTGCACAGGGTCTGCCTCTCGGTGAGGCTGGTTCCGCTTTGCTTTGTT
Organism: Noctilio leporinus; assembly: GCA_004026585.1. NCBI lineage: Eukaryota > Metazoa > Chordata > Mammalia > Chiroptera > Noctilionidae > Noctilio > Noctilio leporinus. The sequence goes on along the minus strand of PVIW01005854.1, from coordinate 58,306 downwards.
TCAAGTGTTAAAACTGCGGAGCACACAGGATGCTGGCCGGCGGGGAGCGCCTGCCTCCTTCAGGCCGACGGCCCCGCTCACCGGGCTCCGGGGAGGCCGCGGGCTCATAGCCACAGTCTTCCTCTGGGGGGCTGCTCCCTTGCTTAAATAACACAAGCAAACGCCATCATGTTTGGTCATTCGAAAAGAAACATTTTCTAGCTAGGAGTTCTACCTAGGACGTCCGGAAAGCTAGGCAAAGAAAGGGGAAAATCTTGATTTGTTCAAAAACTTCTGCGGTAGGGGGCCCACCCCGGTTTCTTCCTCCCTCACCTTTTGGTGAGCGTCTGCAGGTCAGGCAAAGGTGTGCTGGCCACCACCGTGGGAAGGTAGCTGCAGTCGGAAGACGGAGCGACCATCCCATAGACGAGGACAGAATTCTTCGCAGGACAATTTACATCGGGGGGAACCGGGTCAACGCGGAGCGGACGGCCGGCCCAGCAGCTCTGCGCAGACGGTTCTCTACCACCAGGCCCATGTGACAGTGGCTTTTCCACAGTGTAACTCAGTGCTAATGACGCAGGGACTGCAAGGCACACGGACCAGGAATGCAGGGCCCTGGGGCAGACCACCTGCGACAGGCAATCGTTTATCATCAGTTACCAGCTGCTCTGGCTTTTGCTCACAAACCCTCGAAAGGTACATTTTCAGGAACACGGGTCATCGTGGGCTTCAATGTGCTGGTTAAGGGCAGTGAGGTGGGTCAAAGGTCATAGCAGGAACCTTAAAAAAACCGAAATGAACCCTGAACAGAGGATGGAGTTAGTTTCACTTATGTCTGCTCTATCCAATGGGAACATCGTCATGTTCCAATGAACTCTGCCCAAGAAGGTGCGGTTTCTAACTCCTCCGGGCCAAAAAGAGACTCTTGTTAAAAATAGGGAAGCGACGCCCTGGCTGGTAGCACAGTGGATAAGGTGCCGGCCTGTGAACCCAAAGGTCGCAGGTTCGATTCCCAGCCAGGGCACATAACCAGGTTGCAAGCCAGGTCTCCAATCAGGTCTGTGGCTGGAGGCAGGTGAAAAGCAACCATACATTGATGTCTCTCTCCCTCTCTGCCTCCCTCTCTTCCCCTCTTTCTAAAAATAATAAAATAAAATCTTTAAAAATAAATAAATAAATAAATAAATAAATAAATAAAAATAGGGAAGCGAAGTGAGATGCTGTGAAATTCCAGGTGAGGCTCCATGCAGAGCTGAAGTTGGAAAATAACTGCAACTCAGTTTCAAAGTAGCTGGGATAACTTTACAGAGCAGAACCCCTTCTCACTGGCTTTACTTCCCTCTTTGCATGGAGTTTTGTTCACTGGCTGGAACAGACTTAGCTGTGTTTCATCTGCACGCGTTAGTCCTCTAACCTGCACGTGTGACTGACACGTCTTCCATGTATGCGGTTCGCCACTTTTTCTTATCCGTGAATTCAGGATATGCTTGGTACCGGTATTTCTTGGTACCAGGCACTGTGTTAGGGGCAGACTTGGGGGGAGGGGCCACGTCCGGTCCTGCCGTGGGGACAGCGTCTCCGGTGAGCAGGGTGTGAGCTGCTGCCCGGCCTGGAGCCGAGTGGGGTGGGAAAGGTGTCGGACTTGCCGGGAACTGGGGCAGCCGTGCCCCTCCTGCAGGGGTGCAGGGCCGTGGCTTAAGCGTCCGGCTCTTCCACCGGGTGTTCCAAGGACCTGCTCACTGTGGCAAAACTTACTCGAGTGGAAATAGAAGCTGCTCCCTTGAGTTTCCAGTTTTTCGTTTTCGGCCATCCCGTCATGGAAGAAATACAGTGTGTCTTCAGCAGGGCCACCGCCAAGCCAGTGCCCAGAGTTTCTGCTTCACATTAAAGCTCAGCCCTTTGGAGCTTGAAGGTGAAGGTGGCTGCCCCAGTAGCTGTTAGACCCACAGGGTCATGTGCTCCCGAGAGAGAGAGAGAGAGAGAGAGAGAGAGAGAGAGAGAGAGAGACAGAGACAGAGACAGAGAGACAGAGACAGAGACAGAGAGAGAACACATCTTTGTTCCCTGAGGATTCAGGAACCTTTTCAAAATAACCAACCAAGCTTTCATGGACTTTCATGGACTTTGGACAGGTCCGCACTCCCTAGTTAGACTGATGGGCCTCTGAGGTCCAGCACCTCCCCGCCCGCCCCCGACAGTCCTGTACCGGAGGGCAAGGGAGGGTGTGAACCCCCTTGGTGGGTCAGTGCTGTGGTCCCTGGGGAGCGAAGCGGCGGCTTCTGGGAGAAGCAGATTTCACCCGTTGGTCCCCTTATGAATACTTAGCTCACTGCCGATGGTAACAACAGGTGGGCCCCGTGGGCTGGGCATAGGAAGCAAGTGTGGAAGGCTAGATAACAGGGTGCTCTTGGGGAGTGCCGGTGGGCTGGCACCCACAGCCCACATATCTGCTCTCCACCTGGGGAAGTTTTGAAAACTGGTGCCTGAATCCTGTCCCGGGAGACAGGGGCTCACTGGTCAGGGTGAGGTCTCACTGTCATCACGGAAGCTTCCGGGCGACTGCAGAGAGCAGCCCAGGGGAGAGGAGGAACAGGGCGCCTGGAGGCTAATCCAGCCTGGGGGGCAGGGCAGGAGCCCCCTGAGGGCTCCTTCCCCATAAGGCTGGGACTCCTGAAAGCCCAGGGACAGGGGGAAGGAACGGGAATGGGGTAGAGAGGGGTGCAGGTGAAGACGGGGGCCTTCAAACCAACAGGACCCACATTTCTGCTTCCGTGGCTCAGGGCTCACAGGATGACTCCCGAAGCCCCTTCTAGTCTCAGCAGTCGGGCGGTTTTCTCACCAGTGGGGACCTTCCCTTTGTCTTGGCTTCCTCAGCAGCCGGTTGCCCACATCCTTCTCGGTGCAGCTGCGCTCCAGAGACCCGACAAGGCCGCAGAATGTACCCAAGTACCAGCAGGGCCCAGGTCACAGCCATCTGGCATGCGTCCTTCCTGTTATTCGGTTTCAGAACTGCAGAGAATTAATGAGATAATAAATGTCAAGGGTTTCTCACCAAGTCTGGCCTGCCCATCTAGGCCCTTAATATTATCTTTGTCCATATGATTAAAGAGAAAAAGGAAGATTCATGTCTGGGCTGTGAAGAGAGGCTTGAGCCATTCCAGGGAGTGGGGAGAAGAGGGCTGGGGATGCCGGAGCTCACCCAGCAAGGAGGCAGGTGACAAGGAGCGGGTCCTCAGTGCCCCCCCAGCATCCCATGTGTTGGGGCTTGTCTGAGTCATGTCCTGGCGTGTGTGCGGTGCTGTAGCGCATGTCTGGACTACTTGACCACTTGCCTGCCTTCTACTCACGAGATGCCAGGGAGGCCCCTCCAGGTAGAACAGCCCCAAATTTCCAGATGCTGTCAGATGTCAGCATGAAATTCAGGAATCCCAGCACAACGGACCCGATCTCCAGCCGAAAACCACTTCTCTGGTGGTTTTCTCTGGTGGCAAAATTACTTTTGAAGTTTTAACATCTTTAACGTGTCCAAGTCTCAGGTACACTTTTATTATTCTCCAAAACAGGACAGGAACTTTAAGTCGCTTTATCTCCAATTGTCCACCCTTCCTGAGTCTAGTTGTCACTTTTTAAACCCAGAATATATTATTGTTATTTTGTACAACTGATATTCGTTTGGATTTGCTCAAGAATTGACCAGTTTCTTGCCTCTGGTACTTCTTATGTCATAACTTCCATCTGGGAATGGCTTTCTTCTGCCTAAAGTACATTCTTTGAAGTCAAAAGCTCTTAACTTTTGTTTGTGTGAGTCTTTATTTTACCCCCTTTCCTGAAAGTTAGTTAGTTAGTAATTTTTTTCAGGATGTCCAATTCTAAGTTGACAAAGACGTTTGATGTTCTTGGAAGGTGCCCTGTCACTTTTTTGGCAGCTGTTACAGCTGATAGGCCATCCATAGACGTAACTGTTCTTCCTTAGAAGATCATCTGCCTTCTTTGCCTTTGGTGTCCTGAAGTTTTGCTCAGAGGTGATTTCTTCTAATTCAGTCAGCTTGGGACATGTTGGGATTCCTGAATTTCATCAGCTACTATCTTTTCAAATATTCAAGCTCAGGCATCTCTCCAACGGCTTGTGCACTCAGTTCCAGGCCCCTGCAATAAAGCAAATGTTGCAACTGAGTCACATGAATTATCTGGTTTTCCAGTGCACACACGAGCCATGGTTACATTATACGGTAGTCTCATAAGTGTGCACTGGCATTGTATCTCATAAAACAATGTATACACCTTAATGGAAAAATGCTTCATTGCTAAAAATGCTGTCATCTGAGCCCACCACCATGTGGGTGGGCCTCGCCGAATCAGTTGACGGCCCTAAAAGGCAAAAAGACTAAGGTCCGCAGAGGAAGACATGATTTTGCCTTGAGACTCACTGAAATATCAACTCTTACCTGCCAGTCCTCCCTACAGTCTGTCCCCAAAGTATCAGCCGTGCAAATTTTTAGTTATATTGGCTTGATGCTTTCAGAAGGGACCTCGGATTTTGGACTTGCCAGCCTCCACAATTGTGTGAGCTGGTTCCTTAAAATGAAATTTTCTCTTTCTCTCTTTCCACACATACACAAGCATCTTATTTGTTCTGTTTCTCTGGAGAACACTGACTGATTCACTCCTTCTTCTATCCAGTGTCCTTTTTTCTCCCTGTGGCTGTGTTTAATCTGCTGTGAAGCCCATCCTCTGACTTTTAAATTTCAATGGTTCTCTTTTTCATTTCTAAAGGTCTATTTGCCCCTCCTCCAAAGATGTTTGGTCATTTCTTTGTGTGCGGTACACTAATCAGTGTAATTACACTCCCAATTTTTCTCTCCCTTCCTTGTAAAAGAATCACACCCTTCCTCCCATTGCTACCTTACTGCATTCTCACTGGGAATAGTACACTCCCACTCTGTTGACATTGAACTTTGTCATGTCCTTGGCCACAAAAGCAGAAGTGACTTTTGCTCCATGTCCAAGCCAGAGCTTCAAGAACTATTGAGGGGGCTATTTTTGTCTCCCCATTTGCTATGTCCTTTAGCCTGGACTCCAGAATAAAGAAGCCATTGAGATGAGGACAGAACTGCCGCTAACCTCCAACCCCTTGTAAAATGGGTCAGAAACAAGTCTGTTTTCAAAGCCGCTGAGATTTGGGGTTCCTGTTTACCACCACAACGCCGCAAGGCCCAGCAAGCCAGTCTCCGCGCGCTGCGGACATTAGCAATGTTTTCCGCGTGCATTTAGCTGTGCGTGGCGGGCGTGGGGTGTCTGCTTCCGTCAGCCTCTGAGGTCTCTGTGGGTCCGCTTTAGCTGTTTGTGGTTTTGACCTGCATGCAGGTGTCTCCCTTTTGGGTTCTGAGATTTTCAGCAGCGAGGCCTGGACGCTTCCCTCTCCACCCAGGTGGTGTGACCTGGGCTGCAAACCGACTCTCGGAGATGAATTCTCCGCGAAGATCTATTTTGCCCCATTCACTCAGAAACCAAAACCAAAACCAAAACCATAAAGGTTTCTTTCTAATCCATGGTCAGGAGGTGAAGCAGGCTGAAGGTGACCTCACAGGTACCAGGCACCTGGAAACGTGGCCTAATTTGAGAAAAGGGTCTTTGCAGATGTGGTGAAATTAAGGGTCCTGAGATGGGAGATGGTCCTGGATTATCGGGGGGCCAAAATGCAACCACAAGGGTCCTTGTCAGAGAAAGTCAGGGGAACACCAGACGCAAAGAGGGGGCAGCCATGAGGACACAGAGGCAGAGAGCAGAGTGACACGGCCACTGCCATGGGGGGAGGCATCTGGAGATCAGGACCTCCCAGCACCTCTGGAGACCCTTTGGGTACCCCAAATGCAGCCCAGTGATCCTGACTTCGGACTTCTGGCCTCCAGGACTGTGAGAGGACACATTCCTGTTGCTGAAGTCGCATAGATTGTGCTCCTTTACTGGAGTGGCCCCAGGATCGAATTTGGGGTGGGATGGAGGTCACTGGCTCCTGGCTGAGCCTCACACAGAAAGGGGGCTCTCTGGGGTTGCAGATTTACAGGGAGATCTCCTTCAGACCCCACCCTGGGTGAGTCCTGAGTTTGGTCTCCTGTACCCCGAGCCTGTGTGAGTGGCTGAAACCTACGGGGTTTGTCAAATGCCCTCAAGGGAAAAGGGGACCCTTGACTGGCTTGTCTAGGTTGAGGCCCCTGAATGCTCCTTCCCTCCTTGCTAGGACACACTGGGAGCCTTCCTTCCAGCATTTTGGTTGCTCGAGTTGATGTCCTTGGAGGGCCAACAGGTGGCCTACTGGGCCACAATGAAGGACGTGGGCAGGAACCGGAGGCCTCGCTCTCGCTGAGACTATCTGTGGCTTTCAGTCAGGTGACAGATGTGTCTCTTGCTGCTTTTACCATGCCAGAGACACGCCCAGGTTTCACCGTTAAAGAGGCGGTCAGGAGACAAACACAGTTGTCAGGAGGACAGTGAATTGTGCCTGTTTTCACCACTAAATAGACACCCATCAGCGTTGGGGCACGTGTGTGCAGGTGGAGGTGAGCCGAGTCCTTGGTCCCCGAGATGCTTCTGGTGCCCCCCCTGCAAACAACACAAAACCCCGTGTCTTCCCTGGAGGGGTGGGGAAGGGGCTCAGCTTTCAGCTCCCAGCCCAGCAGGACCTGTGCCCCATCTCTACCCACGTGTGCCTCCCACTCTGGCCCTTTGCCCCCAGCCTCCAGCCAGCCAACCCCAGGCATTACCTGGCCCCCGGAGCCCTTCAGGATGACCACCTGTGGAGGGAAGGTGCTGGGTCAACTCCTCGACCAGGAAACCACACAGAGGACGTGTCGCTCCGGCTCCTGCGCCCGGGGGGTAGGGTCTCGGGCCCGGACATTCCCGTCCACGCCATCTCGCTCTCGCAGGCCTGCTCAGCGTTTTCGCTGCCAACTCTGGAAACCGCCAGACTAACGGGAGCTCGGGAGTTTCACAGCGTGACATCGGGGAGCTGACAGACTCTCTGGGAGCGTTGGAGGGGTGTCACCGCCGGGGGTGCTGGCCCGTGGCTACTGGACGCCTCTCTCAAGAACCCCCCTCTGCATGGCTATGACCCTGTCCTCGAATGTGACACTGGGCCAGGGTGGACCTTCCTCAGGTACGTGAAGGATGAGTTAGGCAAAAAGAACGCCGAGGTCCACAGCGGAGGCAGGACAACGGGTGACATCGGGTGACATCGCTGCTGCTTCTGCCTCTGCCTGAGGCAGGCAGTGGTGTCCTGTCACTCGCAGGGAGGAGGGGCTGAGGGAGGGATGGAACCAATTTCTCCCTGATCTCCGGACCAGCCCCAACCAGAGGGACGGACGCCGGAACAGACCATGCAGCGGCCCCGCCCAGCGTTATTGAAAACCAGTTAAAAATGCTGAACTATAAAATGAACACGAGGAAGGTGTGCACACTTCTGGTCTATCCCGCGAGGCTTCATTTTCAAATGTCAAGTTATGTCAGAAAGTGTGTTTGTCATGTGGGTGCCTTGGAGGGTTCGGTGCTACCGAGGTGCCCGGCGGAGAGCGGGGACAGTCGTTAGGTGGGTGAGCTCGGGTCGCACGTGAGATTATTCACGGTGATGAAAGCACAGCTTTAGGTCTTCCTGTCCTCACGTCTGTCTGAGGTGCAGTTCAAGCCCAGGGCCCTTCTGTTCTGCGGCCTCCCTCTACTGGGAGCCCTCAGGTCCTGGCCTCTGCCTCCGCTCCTGGCTGAGGACAAGCAGGGACCGAGGTCACCGCTGAATGACCGCACAGCACGCGCACAGACACAGAGAGTAAAACTTTAATAGAGCACCAGTGTTGTGCAAAACACGGACAGGCAGGGAAATAAGGCCCTGAGAACCCACCGTCCGCACCCTGCCGGGCCAGGCTTCTCCCACCCACGCGGTCCTTCCCGTCAGGCCACATAGCTGTTTCTCCTCCTCTTGTGAATTTCTTTCTCTGGGGGCCTCCCTGGGCAGCTATTTCTCAATCACTGATACTTTACCAAGTACCCAGTTCCCGGGATGGGGTCCTTTGGCCAGGCGAGCCTTCACGTCCAGCTCCCGCGTTGTTCAGACGTGGTCCTCGTGTTCCAGGGCTCTGGACTGTGGCTGCCCGGCGTCTCAGACCGGGCCCGTCCCTCTGCCGGCCCTCGGGGGCAGCTGCGAGATGCGGGTGTGCCCCTCCTCGGACCCTAGCTGGCGGGCAGGTCCGGCGCCACTGGGGGCCTGAGGCTGCAGCCGTCCCCGGGCTCCTGCTGGCTGCTTTCAGGGACCTCTGCGATGACACTCAGCTTGTCAAACACTTCACTCTCATCAGCGGGTGGGAAGGAGACAACCAGGAGCTTGCTGTGATGCGGGTGGTTCAAAAACTGCAGGAGGGAAAAAAGAGTGAATCACTAAATTTACCCACGTCTGGTCCTGGGCGTGCGAAGGTTTTACACAGAACTCTCGGCTGGACAATGCCATTTTAAAGATGCAGCAAGACCCCAGCCAGGGCACATAACCAGGTTGCAAACCAGGTCTCCAGTCAGGTCTGTGGCTGGAGGCAGGTGAAAAGCAACCAATAAAGTGCCGGCTGCAAACCCAAAGGTTGCTGGTTCGATTCCCAGCCAGGGCACATCACCAGGTTGCAAGCCAGGTGTCCAGCCAGGTCCTTGGCTAGAGGCAGGTGAAAGGCAACCATACATGGATGTCTCTCTCCTTCTCTGCCTCTCTCCCTTCCCCTCTCTCTAAAAATAATGAAAAAAAATCTTAAAAAAAAGAAAAAAGAAAAAGATGCAACAAGAACACTGTGAGGGTTCCTCAAAAAATTAAAAATGGAATGACCACAGGACCCAGCAACCCCTGTTCTGGGGAGCCCCTCCAACCTGAGGGCTGGGTCTCGAAGAGACACTTGCACCCCTGTGCTCACGCGGCACTTGTCACCGCTGCCCGCTGACAGCCACCTGCACGCCATCGCTGGCTGGAGGGACGCGCAGCTGTGGTCCCCCCACACAAGGGGCCCTGGCCCAGCCAGAACAAGGAGGGCCCTTCTGACGCCTGCTACCATGCGGATGAAAGTCACGCCAAGTGAAATAGCCCGTCAGGTGATCCCACTTCCATGAGCCACCCGAGGGGTCCAGGGCAGAGAGGGAGAGCCCTCGCCAGGGGCGGGGGGAGGAGGAATGGGGAGTCCATGCTCACCGGGGACGGTCTCAGTTCGGGGAAATGAGAAAGATCTGGAAATGGGTGGAGGTGATGGCACAGCAACAGGGATGTGCCTTTGCCACTGGACCGTACTATGGTGAAAATGTCCGATTCGGAAAATGTTATGTTATGAGCTTTTTACCCTAATTTAAAAACAGTAACAACAAACTTGTGCCTCGTTCCAGACAAACTTGGTGTCGGCCGGATCACGTCAAAAGAATGGGAACGGCGGTCAGGTTCTGACACTGACGTGGGTCGGGTGGAGCAGCTCCAGCGGCCATGGCCAGCAGGGTGGAGAAAGGCAACGAAGCCTGATCCACCTGAGTTTACTCAGTGTGAGAAGTGGACCAAGTTTTCCCCCTTCATACATGAAGAGGCCACCTGCACGAAGAGCAGGGTCCTCAGCCGTGAGTCGGATTTGGGATAAACTGCATGGTCAGATCGTTATTATTATTTTAAACATTGTACTCACTATTTTTAGAAAGAATTGGCAGGGAGGGAGGAAGAAAGGGAGAGCAACATCCATGTATGGTTGCCTTTCACCTGCCTCCAGCTGGGGACCTGGCTGGAGACCTGGCTTGCAACCCGGTCATGTGCCCTGGCTGGGAATCGAACCAGCGACCTTTGCGTTCGCAGGCTGGCGCCTTATCCACTGTGCCACCAGCCAGGGCCAGATTATTTTGAAAATGCTGAGCTGCAGAACCCAGGCTGGACTGACGTTAGTTAGAAAGACCTGCGGAAAGGGGTCCAACAGGGGGAGCCGGCCTGCATTCCCGCCTGCCTACTACCAAAGAACTGGCCAGAGCAGGGTGGCGGGGCCCCACGCGGGGCCTGTAGGAGCCGGGCGTCCAGTGAGCCCCGTGCGGTGTATCAGAGCGGGTGACTGGGCGGCACAGGCAGACCGGCTGCTGGAAACGGGCCACAGTGAGAATCCCTGGATCCCTGGGCCCCCAGCCTGCCGGCGCGCACTCAGGCCGACAGACCTGGAGTCCCCCTCTGCTGCGTTGGAATAGGAAAAAACGTCCCAACGTGTCTGCGATGTGTCACTCACAAGGATCACAAAAAGAGGCCGTATCTGTGGCCGGTGTGTGACTTGCTGAACAGGCCGCTGCTGGGCGCGCTGTGGTGGCCGGTGTCGCCCAGCACGGGTTCCAGCAGGAGGCGGCGTGTGGCGCCTGGAATGGCCGGTAGGCTGTGCCTGGCGCCCGCTGGCTGAGTCAGGGGCCTGCCACGGGCTCCCTTGCATCCTGTGCCCCCAGGTTTCAGCCCGGTTTTGCGCTGTCCACGGCGGTAGCCACGAGCCACATGTGGCCCTGGGGACTGTGGCTAGTCCAGACCAACGTGGGTGCTGAGCACCAAACACAGGCCGGCTCTGAAGACTGTAAAAATAATGTATTTCAACCGTTTCTGAAAAATGTTGATGACACATTGAAACACTTTGGATATACTGGGTTATATAAAGTACGTCACAATGAATTTCATCGGCTCCTTTTTACTTTCAAAAAGAAACGTAGCTACGAGCAAATTAAAAAGCTACGGGGCTCCCGCTGTGCATCCACCTAGCGTTTCAGTGACAGGACGCCTCACGGTTCCCCCACCCCTCAGGCGGGGGCCCCGGTCCAAGCACCCTTATCTGTCCAACTCCTGAGACAGCTGCTGACGGCGTGGCCTCCCAACACCCGCCCTCGCGCTCTTAGATGAGACATGTTCTTCAGAGCTTCCCATTTCTAACCCGCCCCCTCCAGCCTGCACTCTGGGTCCCACCTCTCACCCAGCAGTCCTGATGGGACCCCGCACCCCGCCCTGGTGCGGACTTGCGGGGGGTGGGGCACAGGAAGGGTGACCAGTCTTTGCTGGGGAAGGAGGAACCTGCCCACATCTCAGGTCCAGGGGATCTGGAGGAACGGACTAGAAGCTGCTGTTGACCGACTCCCCTGGGGAACGGGGACAGGTGAGCACCCCCTCCTCCTCCCCTGGCCCTTCTCCAGCAGCCAGGCCCAGTCTCCTCAGAGAGTCCAGGGCCGGCCCCTGGGTCCGGTTTGGGGGGTCTCGCGGCCCCTTGCTGCGTGGCCTCCTGGGCTCCAGCTGCGGTTCTGCACGTCCCTCCCCCTGCCCCTGCCCACCTGACCAGGCTTTTCGATGTGAAGGCTGAAGCAAAAACACCAGGAGAATAGTTTTCCTTCCTCCTGGTTCCGCGTGTGCAAAACACCTTCCACCCAGAGGACAGGGCCGCCTGTTTGCTTTCCTGCTGCCAACGTAGCTTCTCACCTTCACCATGAGAAGGTTCTTGGCTCATTCTGGGGCCAGTCTCACTGGCATTCTTGCTAGAAGGTTCCAGCTGCTCTGACGCTGTGCCTGGGGCCATGGGTCCCTGATCCCCCTGAGGCCCAGGGCTGGGCTCCCAGCTCCGTCCAGCTCAGGGGCCCACCCTCCTTGAGGCACCAGCTAAGCAGGGGCGTGTCCTCCCCAGTGTGGGGACAGGCCTGACACCAGCCTCATGTCCGCATGTTAACAGGGCCAGAGAAGCCGGAAGCGACCTGGCCCTCGTGCTGCCTGGTGAAGACTGAGGGGCCTGCCGCGCGGCGAAGGGCTGGGGTCCTGTGGAGCAGGGTCTGTGGGGGGTCCTCTCCACAGCCCAGTCAAGGTTAAGAAGGAAGGACTGTGCCAATGGCATCCAGGTTCGCGTGTGGAGGGTCAGTGGAAGGGACAGCAGTGCCACAAGACCAAGGGCATGACACCGGCTCCCGAGATGGGTGGCGGAGGTGGGCGTTGGTACCACGGGCCTCCCTTCTGTGCCCTCCCCGGAAGTGGCTGAGCCTGGATGCTGCTGGGGGACCCCATGGTGCACCGGTGGCCTCTGGAGGGCGCGGAGGTGCCGGACTTCCCTCAGGAGAGAGGTGGTCACCGCCCACCCCTCCAGATGCCTCCCCAGGAGGTCCCCTTGCCTGCAGACCTTCCCGGGGTGCACCCAGCCCACAGGGACTGAGGCCCCAGGCCCTCTGGCCGCAGCTCGGCACATCTCCAAAGGGCCACCCAGCTCCAGAGTCCCTGGGACTGGTGTGGCCACTGCCGGGACTGCTGCCCAGCTCACCTCTGCCCCAGCCACCCTCAGAGGTGCCGTTCCCAAGGGCGACCCCACTAAGCCTCCCGAGTGCACGTGTGCCAGTGCCCACGTCCTGGACAGTGAGAGCAGGGGGTGGGCTTCTCGGGTCCGAGTTCCTCTGGAATGTCCCTTCCCAGGGCCTCAGAGTCGTGCAGGCTCTACCCATACTTCCTCTTTTCTTCCTAACCCTCTGAGAACAGCTTTCCTGATGCCTGGGAGACACATGCCATTATTCTGTCCCTCTCAGGTGCCCCTGAGCCGAAAACACCTGTCCTTGCTCCCACCTGCACCCACCGTTGGCCGGCACAGGGCTCGGGGCTTTCCCTGCCTCACGTCTCCACTCCGGGCACACACTTTCCGTCCCATCGTCACCCTGGTTCCCGATGAGCCGGGCTTGGGGCGAGGGAGAGGTTCACCCCGCTCCTCCCTTCGGGCCAGCGGGTCGGGAAGGCCGCCTGGCTCAGGAGGGAAACCCCACGCGGCCCGGTCTCTTCTCCACCTACCTCCTTCAGGTGCTGCGGGAGCGCGTTCCCTGGGCACAACGCGTACTTGGTCCGCTTGTAGAGGTACCACAGCAGGGCGGAACAGCCCAGCAGGAGCAGGCAGGTAACACACACCGCCGCCAACAGCACCGCGGCCACCACGAACCAGGACGGGGCTGTCGCAGCAGGGAGGACGCGCGTGTCACCGTCCCGTCCTTGGGGACGGGGCCGTGACCTCAGCGCTGTTCTTACCACCCCAGGGCATGGTGGTCCCCGAGGACAGGGCTCACCCACCCACCTATCCGGGATGGGGGCACCCAGCGTTTCAGACAAGTCTGCCCCTCCCCGATCCTCTTCCCGGCCTGGCTTCTGGCATGATTGTTCGCACACAGGCACGCACAGTAATGAGAAAAGACCCCTTGTCCCCCCTCTCAGGCAGGCAGAGCCCCTGCCATGGACACGCGTCCTCTCCCTGGGCCGCAGAGCGCTGCCCCCACACCTACAGCACAGCGCGGTGTGGGGGGCTGCAGTGCCTGCCAGGGCTGCTGTACAGACCCCGGTGCCCAGAGACCCCCGCTCCTGCTGGCTTCCAGCAGCCTGGGGCCACCCAGCACCCCCTGAAGTGCCTGCCCGAGCCAAGTCAAGGCCACTGAAGGAACTTCCCATTTGTTCTGCCAACATCGGACCTTCCTTTCTGGAAGCATGAACTATAAAAGCTGGACTCCTTTCTCTGCCCCTTTTAGGGGCAGGTGCCCCTACACCAGGGTGTAGTGTCTTGCTTGGGGACTGAGTCAGCCCTTACAGTGCCACCATCCCACGGCCTGCCTGTGTCCCCATCTGTGTCCCCATCTGCGTCCCCACGGGAGGGCAGCAGCCTGACAGGATGGACGTGTCAGCATTAGACACGATGGTGTCCCTGCTCTGACACTGCACTTCCCTGTCACCCCAGGTTCATGTCCCCTCCTCACTTCTCCTTCCTCCTTCCAAATGCCCATCAGCGATGCCCCTCCCAAAGCTCTCACTGAACGGATCTGTTTCTCTGGCTTGAACAGCATCTGGCCTCACCCCTGGCAGTGGCTCTCCTGGTGCCACCCCAGGTCCCCCCAACCCCCAATCAAACCCGGAAGCCTTCGGTGCTGAGAGGGGCCAGAAGCAGCGGCCCTGCCCTTTGGGAGCAGGTCACCCTGGGGACTGTGCCGGGGGATGTCAACTTCAGAGACGGCAGCTGGCACCTGCCGGCCTCCAGCCCCTGCCAGCGCCCAGAGCTCGGCTCCCCGCTGCTCCCTAAATGTCTGGCCGGGGCAGGGGCTGGGAGGGCCCCCTCATCTGTGCGCTCGCTGCCTGGCTCCCCGGCCTCCTGGGAGCCTCCCTGTCCCCCCCGACCCTCCGGGAGCCTCCCTGTCCCCCGACCCTCCAGGAGCCTCTCTGTCCCCCCAGCTCTGCCAGGCTGAGCTCAGGGGGCTCCTCATGCGTCCCCATGCACCCTGCTCCCTTCACTACAGCCGTGGGTGCTGCTCTCCAGCCCACACTGGCAGGGCACGCGTGTTCTTGGTGGAAGCAGGGGCCCGCGGCAGGAGAGCCGGCTGGGGTGACAATGCCCGGCTGCTGCCTAGCACACAGCAGCCCTCGACCCTGAATCTGACTTCCCAGCTCGAGGGGAGATCCGGGATCCCATGCGTCCCTCTGTCCTTTCTTCCAGCGTGTCAACAGCCTTCCCACTCGGCAAAGCCCCGGACGCATCCCCGGGGGCCTGGGCTCCCCGAGCCTCCGCCTGGGAAGACTAGCCCCCCAGACGAGGACAGCCCACAGGTGCAGGAGGTGGGCGGTGACGGTCCCTGAGGTCCCCGGCAGAGGTCCTTCGTCAACAGGCACCTGTCACTCTGGCTGAGCCGGCCGCTTTCCGCTGGGGACAGGGTTAACCGGCAGGCGGCCATGGGCAGCAGCCGGCCTGGGTGCGGCCTGGCCGGTGTTCCCTCCTTTTCTAGCCGAGAGCCCAGGGGCAGGCCCCCCACCTCTCTGGGGCTTCGGCGCGGCTGGGTAGGGAGCAGAGCCTGTGACGCTCTCCTGCAAACGGGTTGCGAGGCTGGGACGCGGGAACGTGTTTAAACCAACCAGAGACACTTTGGACTAAAGCTAGTTTTCAACGGGTCCTACTTTTCCTGGACAGAATCTTTGGATTTTGTCCCTTAATGGGGGATTACTTATAGTCCCCGAAATACTTGAACAATTGTTCTTTCAGGTGAAATGGTTCATGCCATGGTTCGTGATAAAAAACCTTGGGGAATACCTAACAATGGGAGTTTTAATACCAGGGTTGTGAACGAGAGTGACAGGTCTAACACGTGCTCAGGGCGGGCTGCTCTGAGACCCCCAGCCCAGCGGCCGGCAGCCCTTCTCGCCCCCCATCCACAGACGAGGCCGCTGCAGGGTGGCTTGGGACCTGTCCTCGTGTCACGTTACGTGGAGTTCACAGCAGGAAGGGTGTACACCGACACGGCAGGTGTTGAGAAGAAAGAGGGATGATCCCAAGGTTGGGGTGCAGTGGTTCAAGCAGGCTGGGGCCCCCAAGGTATCAGGCACCAATGACTTGGAAATGGAATAGAGGGAAGAAACGCAGAGAGGGTCTGCAGAGACAGCCTGCGGCCCACGTACAAGAAAGGCAGGCTTTTGTCACTCACAGCTGTTACTGGTCAGCCAGTACAGACCAGACGGGAGCACAGCAGTCCACCCAGCCACTGACCGCGTACCTGGGCTGGGACTGGGGGTGACAGGAGAAAGGAGACCACCAGAGGATCCCCTCCAGAGAGACAGCAAGACTGTTGACTCCCCCTGAGGCTCTGCAGGCCCCAGAGACCAGCTCCCAGCGTGGGCAGACCAGAGAGTGCTGCAGGTCACTCCTGGGACACATGCAAGACTCCTGGGTCTTCCAATTATTTGTGTGCTTACAAAAGTCAGAAAAACAAACAAAGAAGATTCGGAAACTATAGGCCCAGAAGCTTGGCTGATCTCTAGAGAGAAAAAAAAAAAAAAAGGACAAACATTCCAGAAGGGATAATTAAGTGGTCACTTACATACCCGTAAAAGAGATAAGGTTGATGCCTGAGAATAATAACATTAGGGCACCAAAAAGAAATTGGCCCCAAGCCCAGGCTGGCGTGGCTCAGCGGACTGAGTGCCAGCTTGGGAAGGTCACCAGTCCAATTCCCGGTCAGAGCACGGGCCTGGGTTCAGGGTGAGGTCCCCAGCTGGGGGCCCACGAGAGGTGAGAGGTGACTGATGGATGTTCCTCGGACACACCGATGTTTCTCTTCCTCTCTTTCTCCCCCTCTCCCCCTCTCTCTAAAAATAAGTGAGATCTTACACAACGACACGAAAAACCAAACACTTGAAAAAAAAGGAATTTGCGCCCAGTGGCTGCCTTTTCTTATTTGGATTGGGTTCACGGTTGCCAAATGGCATATTACAGGCTGGTGTTGCTAATCCTCCAAAAAAGCGTTCAGAGATCACTTCTGCTTTTCAAAGAACTATGCTGAGAATGCTGATCTGCAGGTTCGTTTATCTCAGGAGGGAACACCACCCTGGCCAAGCTCTTTGTTGAGAAATAATAAAAAATATGGAACCCAGGTATGCCACCTGCACTTGACCCAGGGGGTCAGGCTGAGCTGGGATTTGCCAAAGCCTTTCCCAGGGACACTGGGGACAGTCAGGCACAGCGGCTGAGAGCAGCTGGAGCCTCATGAGCGACCCGGTTTCAGGGCCCCTTCCTGTCACGCGTCTGAAGGAGCTGGAGGCAGGCAGCCTGTGCTGGGGGGTCTCGGGGGGCTGCAGGGACCCGGCTCAGGGAGGCTGGAGGACAGGCTGAGCAGAGCGCAAGTGGGTGCATGGAGGCCAACCCCCGCCCGGTGGCAGGCGGTGGGCCTGTGGGGCCGTGTCAAAGGCTCGCAGGGGACCCTCGCAGGGGACCCTCGCAGGGGACCCGGGCCGCGGACTCACCGGCACCCGTGGTTTGCCCACAGACAGGCTCGCTCCACTCCCCGGTTCTGTTCTGATAGGGAACAAACCCTCGAACTTGAACGCAGTAAGTCGTCCACGGCTCCAGATCTGGGAGGGCCTTAAAGTCAGTCTGGCAGGCAAGCGGGTGCTGGCAGAGAGGACAAAAATAAGAGCGCATCTCATCTCCGCTGAGGAGGGACATCCCCATGGCCCTCCCCTGACTTCAGGCTCAAAGTGGGAGGGGAAGGGCCCACACCGTCTCCAGGGTCACTTCAGGGGTCCCAGCCTCAGGGACAGGCAGGGACGGACAGTGTCCACACAAACGGCTCCTTCCTAGAGTCTCTAGTTTCAACAACATGCAAACCATCCCACTTCCTTTTTGAAAAAGATGCACCAGTTACAGGTAAACCAGTCCCAGTGCCGTTGCAGGGGCCCAGGCGGGCGGGCCCGGGGAGCAGGCAGCTTTTCAGACACCCCGCAGGCTCAGTGACATGACAACCGTGTGACCAGGTGCCCGTCCTGCGGGTGCATTAAAGATGAGAAGCTAAAGAGACCCTGGGGGGCCTGGGGACCCCAGTCCTTAACTGGAGCCCACTTCACCCTCTGTGGGCGAGCACATCGGTCTTAGTCTTGCATCTCAGGGCGTAACAGCGTCACCTGCACAAGACGAGTGACTGTGAAATTTATTTTTCCGTATTGCTTTCTAGGCACGCTTTTCTGAGGTCTGCACTATGGGCCCAACTGTCCTTTCTGTAAAAGAGGCAAGCGTCTCACATCATTCCATGGAGCCCTTTCTGGGGGGAAATGTTAACTTGAGATTTTTGTGGGGGCTATGCCCACGGAGATTGCTGTTCCTAAGACAGAACACGTGGGTGGCTCTTTCCACTCAAACATCTGGGAATTAAGTGATGGATAAAATCAACATATACATGGTCTGCCCCGAATGTATCGGCTGAGCGAACTGTTTTAATTACGTTGACACTGACTCGATACTTTCAGGACTGACCATGTCCATCTTCGGCGTAGGGCCACAAAGGACATTCAGCTCAGAAGCACTAAGAGTAAGAACAAAACCTGTCTGAGGGAGAATAAGAACAGGCCACCCCCGCCTGTACGAGGGGAAGAGACCTCGGCCGCTGACCGTACATGTCAGGTGGTGGGGAAGTTTATTTCTGGCACTAAGTCATCAAATTAACTGCCCAGCGAGCGTGAGAATCAGCCACCTGCCCACTGTTGACACAGAGGCTGTCAGTCATGTGCAGACACGAGGTAGCTGAGGGCAAGCAGGTGGCCCGGTGGCCGCGGCAACATTCTGACAGGTCTCTCCATGCCCAGCCCCCACGCTGACAGGGGCTGCCCTCTGAAAGGCAGGAGAGCAACGAGGACCAGTGGCTCAAATAGGACACTATTCATCCAGTGTCTAGAGGCAGGGCTACCTCACCACGGACCTGACTCTCTGGGGTGTGTGTGGGGCTTGGGGTTCCTGCTAGGAAAGTGCCATCAGTCCCCTAACACCTGCGGATTCCAGGTTCTCCAGCCTCGTGCTGATCAGCTCTACCTGATCATCCTGCCCCTTCTGTCCCGGGAAAGCCGGGCCTGCTCTGGTGGCACCCGCGCCTGGAACCCTGCCCTACCTGGGGCCTGGGAAGCAGGAGCCTGGCATGCTGACCAGCCCTCACACCGAGAACTTCTGTGCTCAGAAGACCAGGCCTTAGGTCCCCCGGACCTTAAGGTGCTGCCACTTCCCAGCCTCCTCTCGTCACTGTCACAGCCCCGGACCAACCCCGGGCAAAGACCAGGGAGCCTCCGTGCGAAATCCACACACCGTGCCCGGCTCACCTTGTCGTCTGAGCCGTTCTTCCAGTACTGCACATCGTACAGCCACGAGTCGTAGAAGTTCTTCATGGTCCACGTGTTTTGCTCCTTCTCAATGTTGGGGGCTAAGAATCGCAGGTGTAAAGAATTGGCAATTGCTTCTACCTGCAGTCCAGGAGGTCCAATCACGGCTGAACAGGAGAACAAAGCAAGATGACAACCAACCACCACATTTGAAAAAGTCAGCATTTTCAGCGACCGTGTAAACACAGGGGCTACGAAGAACTCGGCTCTTTGACGCAGCACTGCTGTGACACGACTGACGTGGTGGAGGAGGGTACTTCGATTCTGCCTCTTTAAAAGGAGTCCAATAATCTTTGCTTTTACTAACCATTTTGGTCCATTTATCCTGATTGTGATTCCTGATATCTTTGAAGTTATTCCAAGACCATTATTTTGGGTTTCCTGTAAATACTTTTGTGGGTTTTTTTGGCTTATTCCTCTCCTTTCTTTGCATTAGGTTGCCCTTTATTTTCTTTGCCGGGTTAGGAGCTACAGGTGGTATTTCTATTATTTTTACTGTTTAACATATGTAATTAATCATATACCATTTCCAATGAAGTCTGAAGCTGTTCTATCGCAAATGCTCTTCTAGTGGATATTCATGGGGCTGGTCCCCTGACTTTGGGTCTCAGCTCTGATGTCACCTCCTCAGAGGGGCGGTCGCCCCCCTCCCCCTGTGGAGAGCCTATCACTTCCTGCTGGGGCACTGGCTTTCTTTCCGTGAGAGCCACCACCACTAACAATCGTACAATCCATGCCTATTTGTGTGTTACTACCTGTCTTCCCCGTTAGAGCACGTGCTGCCCAAGGGCAGCGATTTCGTCTTGTTCCCTGCCTGTAGCTTCAGCACTAAGAATGTGCCCGGCACACAGTAGGTGCACTAACTGCAGAATAAGTCATGAATGGCTCTGGGCAACCAGGCTGTGTGAGTGACATTCAGATTCTTCTCTGGTTGCTTTTCACAGGCCTGCTTCTAGCCTCCTGCCCCATTTCTAACCCGCTGGTAGCCAAAAACCAGCTAAAGAAGACCTATTAGCCGTGTTTCCAACACAAGGGTTCTAAACAGTCCACAGGGCACCTGGAGGCATTTTCCTGTCCTATGGACTTCAGGAGGCCAACAGCCCATGGGGCACTTGCTGCTCAGAGCAGGGGTGCAGGGCCTGGGTCTGACCCTGGCGGGGGTCACTCTTGACCAGCATGGCTGCAGCCACACCTCGGGTCTATTTAGATTCTTTAAAATAGGATTTGTAACGGGCCAGGACCTGGGAGGTGGAGGCGAGACTACAGGGGCAGAAACCTACCCGATGTTTTGGACACTTGACTGCTGTGAAGCTGCCTGGATTTTTAAATAATATTTATTATTTTCAGAGAGAAGGGCAGGGAGGGAGTCAGAGGGAGAGAAACACCCATGGATGGTTGCCTTTCACCTGCCTCCAGCTACGGACCTGGCTGGAGACCTGGCTTGCAACCTGGTTATGTGCCCTGGCTGGGGAATCGAACCTGCAACCTTTAGGTTCACAGGCCGGCGCCTTAACCACTGTGCTACCAGCCAGGGCTGTCTGTACTTTTGAATGGTCACTTTTTTTCTTAGTTTTAATCAAGATACCTTCAGAAAAGATCATGTAACTTTCATCATTTCTGACTCCAGAAATAAGAGATTAAAAAAAATATATATATATAAAACTCACTTTACAGTGAGGGGATTCCATAATTTGTTATTTATTTTTAATTTAATTTTATTGTTGTATTACATCCATCTCATCTTTCCTCCCCTGCCCCAGCCTCCCACAGTCAGTCCCACATGTTGTCCATGTCTCTGGGCCATCCATGCTAGTTACTTGACCAAACTGTTCCCCTCCTTTGCTTCTTCCTCCCGCCTCCCTGTTCCCCTCCTCCCTGCCCACTGAAAGTCTGTTCCTTGTATGCATGTCTCCTCCTCGCTCAAGTCATAAGTCCAGGCCGCCTGCGGGGCCTGCGTGCGCTGCCCCAGGCCTCGCCCTTCGTACCCTCAGGGGCTGACTCGCCCACGGGCACCGTCAGCCCTGCGGCCTCGTTCACAGGAACTGTGTCCCCGAGGGGCACCGTTCATATCCTTTTTCTGGTGCCTTTTCCATGTTCAGATACACAAGTTCTACTGCGTTACACAGGCCTACAGCATTCAGTACAGTCACATGCTGGACGGTTGTAGCCCAGGTGTGCGGAAGGCCTGCCGTCTCAGTCGGTCTGAGTGCAGCTGTGACGTCGCACGCTGAGACCCCTGACGACACCTTCCCCAGAAGCTACCCCTGCAGTGACGTGGCGTCACTGAATCGCCCCGATCCCCTCGTTAACAGCACGGGCCCCGCCTCCCCCTCACCTGTAGGCATTAAAGTGATCACACTTGGGTCCCGTCCCCTCACTGGCTGGAGACCTGTCCTGCCTCGTCTGTCACAAACTTATTTAAGGACACGTCCCTCTTTGGTACATACTCCCCGCACGCCCCGAGCCAGCCCAGTCCCCACGGCGCACCCCGTGCATCCCCACCGAGGGCTGGCCCGCTGGGACACCCGAGGCGCAAGGCTGTCCCCCACGCGGAGGTGGAAGAGGAGGTGGCTTACTGTCATCCACAGGAACGAAGGTGAGGCCCACCCAGGCGGAGTGCTGGCCGGCGAGCTCCGCCCTGACCCGCAGCTTGTGCTCCCCGTACTTGGACAGGGAGGAGAAGTCGCACTGCGTCCGGGCGGTGCCGTTGCACTTGTCCTGGAAGCTCCTGTAACTGCAAACCCGGGCAGGACAGTGTTAGAGCCAAGACGCCAGGCCCCCCCCGCTGCCCTGGGAGGGGGGGCGACAAGGGAAACCCATTTTGATGACCGGAACGCATCCTTTACGAGCATTTTACAAACGGGTCCACAGGACCTCACCGGCCTCCAAGATTCTTTCCACGGCCGAACAATTTGGGGCAAATGTGAAGCGGTGTCCATCTGCACCACAGAACTCAGAGACTCTCCCATCCTCACGGGCCTGTGTCTCTGGAAGGGGGTGGGCAGTCAGCGTCCTTGATAGGACAGCTTCCTTCCTTGCTTTCTAAGACCGGAGGCGACCCGGGCTGTGCAATACTGGTAACCCCCACACAACACGCTTGTTAGCTTCCTGAAAAATGCTGTGTTATACGAAACAAAGAACTAGGACAAAAAAGGGGGTGAGGTTCTGAAAATTAAAAAATGCATACTACTATATATCTATAATGAAGAGAAATGTCTTTATGAAAGCAGTTTTCACCCAAAGTATAACACATATGTATTCAATGATGTTTTCTTCGTCATCAGTACTAAGCATTGTTCACGGAGGGCCTTTTCTTTTTGACAAGTTATCTTCATCCTCTTAACTTTCTTCAGCATTATCTTGACTTCTATCCTGTATTTTTTGCAAAAGTATCTGTTATTTTAGATGGTTTGTTTTCAGCAGAGATATTTCTTAATTTCTTTATATGGTGCTCACCACTTGTGAAGTTCTCTCTTAAACATTTAAAATGTATGTATTTAATACTCCATGAACAAAACGGATTTAAAATTCTAATACATTTGAAAATTCTGCAGGCAAATCTGATATGACATCTACACTCAAATGAAAAATTTCCAATGAGATATTTTTTGCTCTTCAAAGCTTTTATTACAAAGCCCTGGCTGGTAGCACAGTGGTTAAGGCGCCGGCCTGCGAACCCAGGGGTCGCTGGTTCGATTCCCAGCCAGGGCACATAACCAGGTTGCAACCCAGGTCTCCAGCCAAGTCCTTGGCTGGGGGCAGGTGAAAGGCAACCATACATGGATGTTTCTCTCCCTCTCTGCCTCTCTCCCTTCCTCTCTCTCTGGAAATAATAAATGAAATCTTTAAAAAAAGCTTTTAACCCTGGCTGGTAGCACAGTGGTTAAGGTGCCGGCCTTTGAACCCAAAGGTCGCAGGTTCGATTCCCCAGCCAGGGCACATAACAAGGTTGCAAACCAGGTCTCCAATCAGGTCTGTGGCTGGAGGCAGGTGAAAGGCAACCATACATTGATGTCTCTCTCCCTCTCTGCCTCTCTCTGTTCCCCTCTCTCTAAAAATAATAATAAAATCTTAAAAAAAAAAAAAAAAAAAAGCTTTTATTACACTCTGTTATTTGGGGACTTCTCTAATTTTGAAACTGTGTTATAGTGAAACCGTGCTCTGGGTGCCGTGTTGTAGGAGGGTTTCCCCCCAATTCTCAAATAGTATTATATTAGTGCTGTGTTATACGGGGGTTACCTCTATTGATAGACCCGGATTAGCCACCATAAGTTGATTACAATGACTCCAAATAACATCCTACACATGACTGTTGTTGCAATTACTCTGGAAAAATGGTAAACGATTGGTTGGCCTTGGACCCCCAGCCCTGACACCAGCCACTGATGGGAGGGTGGCAGGAACGTAGACAGGGAGAAAAAAGGGATACTGGGCACACCCAGCAGGCACGTGTGACTTAACTGTCCTCAGCCTCAGGAGATGTGGCTAGTGCCACCCAGAAAGGCCAGGCTCTTCATTTGCCAACAGTGAGGACTTGGTCCGACTGGCTCCTCAGTGCACCTGCCTGTTGTGGGACCACCACCGCATGGCTGGGCTCAGAGGTAAGGAAGGTGCTGACAAAAACATGGACAGCTGACACTTGTTGGGTGCCTGGTCAGGCATGACACTGCCTGTGTTATCTGTGTCCTGTTCACTGATTTTACAGATGACACACAGGCGTGGACAACCTAACCAACTTGTCCAACCAACTCAGGTCGGCCACGGTCTGGGCACCGACATACCTGACCACATGTAGAGTGAAACCTGGAATCATCTCTTGCGAAACCCAGGTTTGAGGTGAGCAGCCTCATGGGCGTTCACAGCCTGGTGTTTCCACATGATGACGGCAGACATCCCGCCCCCTGGGGAATTCGGGGCCCGTTCCCTCAGGGGGTTTCCCCGGGGGCTGGTCACCTCTGTCATCACATGAACGCACCAGCTGGTGGGAGCACCGAGGGTTTCCAAAGCAGCTCTGCACAACTTCCCTTTCACCAGTTAAGTTTCATCTCATTCAAACGATTTCCCTCCCTACTGAATAGGTAATACGGCCATTCCCATAGCTGCATTTCACTATTTTTAGATGTTCCCTTATTAAAATCAAGAATACGGCCCTGGCCGGTGAGGCTCAGTTGGTTGGAGCGTCACCCTGTAAACGGGAAGTGTGCAGGGAGCACGTCTGGCCTGAGGGTTTGGTTCCCGGTCAGGGTGGGGTCCAGGGGCAACCAGTTGATGTTTCTCGCCTTCCCTCTTCCCCTCCCGTCCCCTCTCGCTAAAATCAAGGAGCATGTCTTCAGGTGAGGATTGAAATAAGTACACAAGGAAACAAACACATACAGAAGACGTGCCCTCCTCTGGCAACCCCACCCACCGCGCCCACCTATGGGGGTCGGGGCTACGGAACCACCCTGGCGAAACTTAAACAAAGCTTTCACGGAGCCACAGAGGAGTAACTGGGGTTTTCTGGAACAAATTTCCTTCTCAAGGACCCACCCAGCACTTTTTCTGTTCCCAAGGAGCCAGGGAACCCGGGCTCTGCCTCTCAGTTCCTGGAAAGTCCCTGGAAATGCTACTTGCACACCGAATGCTGGTTCCCAAGTGCCAGGAAGGACGCCAGGAATACAGCCATGGGGAGGGACAGCGGGTGGGAGCCAACTTTCCAGTGAACTCCCTAGAGCTACCGGGACCGAGGGGGGAGGACGGGGGTGACGCCATGGAAAGCAATCGGGGCAGGAAACACACACCAGCTGTGGAACAATGTCCCTTCAGCCCTGAGGCAGGTGGCAGGAGGGGGAATGGGAGCTGGGAGTGGCGGAGAGGCCACTGGTGCGGACAGCTGGTGGTGGAGCTGTGAGACAGTGCGACAGTCTCACAGCACAGGGCACAATGTGGGAGGGGGAACAGGGGAGCCCTAAAAATGAGTGAATCTGGATACAGGCCATGAGGAAGTTCCTGGGACTGTACTTGAAATTGTGAGACATTCTGCTAGCTTGGGATTATCTCGAACTGAAACAACAGAATTAAAAGCCAGCGGGAACTATCTTATTCATCTCTCCACTTCTTGGACTGAGCAGGCCTTGGCCTCGCTGTGAAATGAAAGCCGCAGGAGTTGGGGGTGGGGTGACGGGACTCCGGGACCCATGTTTCTGCCTGCGCCACTGAAGGACTTGTGTCCTTGTGTGTGAGTCACACTGGAAGCAGGTGGCCTGCAGCCATCTGCACCTGGCACACAGGTGCGTCACCTGCAGCCTAGCCACTGGCATGCTCAGCAGGTGCCGGGAGGTCGGAGCACCGTGGAGACAAATGTCACTGACGTTTGCTTTTCCTCCCGTTACCAGCCTCTGGTGCGTTCAGAGGACACGGCTTCTACTAGGCAGACACTGTCTTAGTTCAACGTCAGGACACTGGCAAGAACCTCCCAGCAAACTTCCCCCCGAAGGCCGGGGCCAGCCCTCTGCCCTGCGGCAGGGGTGGGCAGGAGGCCCCCCTGACGTGGCCTCCGTTTTCTTGGACGGCTTCCGCCTGTGTGGGGCTGACTTCTAGCAATACTCCCCTAGTAACTGGGGATGGTGTCAGCGACAATCCCTGAAAAACCACCCGTGTGACAAACCCCACGTGTTGGCCTTGCCGTCGGCGGCCACTGCGGCTGACAACAGCCACATCCACACGCGACACATCCTCCCACAGTCCCTGCCATCGTCCCGCCAGGGGCCATTATAGGACAAAGCAACGAGAAGTTTCCTTGTCTGCTTTCAGAGAACAGAGCTTTCCTGAGGGTGGCTAGGACAGAAGGGACAAGGCCAGCAGGACGGCCCCCCGAGGGCCGTGTGGTCAGCAGTCACATTTTCTCCTGTGGCCCAGCCCAGGCACCACGCTCAGTCCCTTCCTGCCAGGGGTACCTGACTCACCTGCAGTACTGAGCTGTGAAAGTCAGATTCCCTTCCGAAGAGGCAGGAGAATCCCATTCCAGAATGTTCTTGAAATTAACTGAATTCATTCTGACGTTTTCAGGAGGCGGCACCAACCCTAATGCTGTAAAAATAAAGGGAACAAGTCTGCAACATTTTCCCTCTAAAAGGCTGCCCAGGAAAATGACCACATCCAACCCTCTGGTGGCCTCACAGCTCCGTGTCCTCACACGGGCTCGTGGGTGGGCAGGAAGGTGCCCAAGGGGTGTGGCTCTGGGCTTTCTGACACCTCTGGGGTGAAGAAGTTGAACTTGGCCACTATTCCTGGCTGGAGCCCCTGATGCGACTGGGGGTGGGGCAGGGAGAGCAGGAGTCCCATTGCAGCCACACCAGGTTGGGGGGCTAGAGACGGCCATGAGCAGTGACAGGGACAGTGGGATGAAGGAGTCTGAGGCGCTGCAGACACCTTTGGGCCAGAGACGGAAACTTTTTTTTTTTTTTTTTTAAAGATTTTATTTCATTATTTTCAGAAAGAGGGGAAGGGAGAGAGGCAGAGAGGGAGAGAGACATCAACGTATGGTTGCATTTCACCTGCCTCCAGCCACAGACCCGACTGGAGACCTGGTTTGCAACCTGGTTATATGCCCTGGCTGGGGAATCGAACCTGCGACTTTTGGGTTCGCAAGCCGGCACCTTATCCATTGTGCTACCAGCCAGGGCCGGAAACTGTTTTAAAAGGTGTTCATAGAAAAGGTCAAACGTACACAGAAGCAGATAGGGGAGCAGGAAAAACTGTCCCCCCCGCCAGCACCCACTCGTGCCAACACAGATGGACACCTGAGCTGTGGGCCCATGGCTGGTCGTCAGCGCCGGGACCTGCTGGGGTCCCCGAGGGGAGAGGGTAGGGGAAGGACAGCCAGGGCCCCGGCTTGAATGGTGGGGATCTGGCTGACGGGGAGGATCCCGAGTGGAAACAAGCTGAGGGGCGCACGTCCTGGATGCTGGGGCGAGCCCATCGGAGGGAAGGGGGTCCTGGCATGTGGGTTAGAGGAGGGTGGAGCCAAGGGTCCTTACGACTTTCCTTACATTTAGGGTGAAGTCCTGGCTCTTGAAGTCACATCACCTTTCTGCATCCCTGGGAGACGGAGTCTTTCCCCAGGGTCGCAGGTGACAGTAGCCTGGACCTGATTGAGGGCCACAGGGTTGGGACACCTGGACCTCTGTGATGTGCCAGCTCCCCAGCCCCAGGGTAGACCGATGCCCTGGCTACTGGCCCACCAGACCCGACAGAATGAAAACCGAAGCGACCCAAGCCATGTACAGATTGCTGGTCTCCAACGACCAGCTCCCAGACCACCAGGGGTCCCTACACCCCGCCGCTGCCCCCCCCCCCCCACCGCGTGTCCTGTGGAATCTGTCACCTCCTCGCCATTGGTGGGGCTGGGCCTTTGAGCAAGAGCCCTTTTCCTCCGGGCACCACCCACAATAACGTAGCCGGTATTTCACCCTGCAGTTCCGTGTCGGGTGTCTGGCACCACCAGCCGGGTGGCCGGACTCTGTTCCGCCCCTGGGGCAGGAGAGGGTTCCCCGGACACGACCAGGAGTGGAGGCGGAATTCGGAGCCTGGCGGCCCGCGGGGCGCGGGCTTCTTTCCGGGTGCCCACCGGTATGCCGCGGGGTGGCCCTGGGGTGGTCGCCGCCCGCCGCCCCCACCCCGGCTCCCAGCCAGGACGCCCCCGGCAGGCGCGCACCCTGTGCCGGGCCTGGGGAGGTGCAGCCCGCGCCCCGGAGCGCCGGCCGGGACACCCTGTCGCGGGGCCTTACCTGACACCAGGAGGCAGCCGCCCAGCCAGCTGCCGAGGGGGCGGCCGGCACACGCCCCCATGTCCCCTCCGCGCAGACAGCCCCGCCGGCTCGCCGCCGGCCGCTTCCGGGAACAGGGAGGCGGGGCCCCTGGGGAACCTCCTGCGCCCGCCCCGCCCGGCCCCCGCGTCCCCGGGGCGGCGCGCGCTTGGAACGGACCCAGGGCCCCCTGGCCGCGGGCGAGGGGCGGGGCCCCCTCCCCGCACAGCGGCTGATTTCAAGGCACAACATGAGCAAGGCCAGCCTGTCCTGCCCCTCGGAGCCCAGGGTCACCGACTCAGCCCCGCGGCGTCCCTGTCTCAGGACTGCGGAGTTTCCGCTTCCGCGGTTGCGCGCCGGGGAGGCTGGAAACCCCAGGGCCGGGCCGGGCGCCCCGCCGGTCCCGCCGTGGACGGGCTTGCAGAAGCACGCGCGCCGCGGATCGGGGGTCCTCTGGGGGGCGGGCAGGGGGCACGCGCGACGACGCCCCGTCCTCAAGTTTCGTCCCATCTCTCGGGCCTCCCCAGGGTCCTGGGACTCAGACTCCCCTAACTTGTTTCCCCGCTGCGAACGGACCCAGGAAAAGGCCCGGGAGCCCTGCTCCTGGGTGAGGGCCTGAGCCAGGGTCCCGTACCCTCCTATCGTCTTGGGAGCCTCGCGGCAGCGCCGCACCAGCTCGAGGGGGGTGCACGTCCTCACAGTGCGCCCAGCGCCGCAGGGTCTCGGAGACCCCGGTCCACCTGCTTTTCACGCAGGAAACAGGCGCGCGGGGGCTAAGCCGGGTGCGCAGGGCCGCGGTGAATGGGCTCGGAGCAGCGGGCCGTCCAGCACTGCTGGCCACTGGTATGCAGGCCACCCCCCCCAACTCACATGTAGGACCTTGGGGGGTCAGCAATAGCACTTCTTCCATTCTTCAAGATGACTGCCAGGACTTTTAGGCCTTCTTTCTTCCGAAGACCTTGAAGCACTTTAGCATAATCAATACGCTTTAAAAAAAAAAAAAAAAAAAGTAGACAGCAAAAATGCTATTGATTATGCTGTTACGGTTGTCTCAATTTCTTTTCCCTTTGCTTGCCTCCACCCAAGACCCCCCTTCCCTCCAGTAACCTCATGACTCTTAGTCCATGTCCAGGGTCATGCATTTAACTTCCCTGATTTCACCCTTTCCTATATTAACTTCTGCTTGTCTATTTTGTACCCACCAATTATGTTTCCCAGTCCCTGTATCATTTCCTTATTTCGCCCTCTCCCATATGCTCGCCATACCTACAATTCTGATTCTATTCTTTTTGTTTGATTTTATTATTATTAAAAATATTTATTATTTTTCAGAGGGGAAGGGAGAGGCAGAGAGGGAGGGAGACATCCATGTGTGGTTGCCTTTCACCTGCCTCCAGCTACAGACCTGGCTGGAGACCTGGCTTGTAACCTGGTCATGTGCCCTGGCTGGGGATCGAACCTGCGTCATTTGGGATCACAGGCCGGCACCTTATCCACTGTGCCACCAGCCAGGGCTGTTTTTATTTTTAGATTCTGTTGTCGGTACTTGTGTTTGTTGTCCTTTTAATGTTCATAATTTTTATCTTATTTTTCCTAAGTGAATCCCTTTAACACTTCATATAATAATGGCTTGGTGATGATAAACTCCTTTAGCTTTACCACAGCTGGGAAGCACTTGACCTGCCCTTCCATTCTAAGTGATGGCTTTGCTGGATGGAGTTAACTTGGGTGGAGGTCCTTGCTTTTCATCAGTCTGAATACTTCCTGCCAGTCCCTTCCTGCCTGCAGTTTCTATTGAGAAATCAGCTCATAATCTTATAGGAACCCCTTTTTTGAGTAACTCTCTTCTTTTCTCTTGCTACTTTCAAGATTCTCTCTTTATCTTTAACCTTTGGCATTTTAATGATGATGTGTCTTGGTGTGGTCCTCTTTGGGTCTACCTTGTTTGGGACTCTCTGTGCTTCCTGGGCTTGTATGTCTATTTCCTCTGCCAAATTAGGGAAGTTTTCCTTCATTATTTTTTCACACAGGTTTCCCATTTCTTGCTCTTCTTTTTCTCCTTCCAGCACCTCTATGTCTTGGATGTTGGCACATTTACAGTTATCCCAGAAGTTCCCAAGCTTCTCATTTTTTTCACTTTTTGTTTCCTCATTCTGTACTGGTTGACTGTTTATTTCTTCCTTATGTTCCAAATCATTGACTTGAGTCCTGGTTTCCTTCCTTTCCCCATTGGTTTTGTGGGAATTTTCCTTTGTTTCACTCAGCACAGCCTTCGCTCCTTCCCTCCTGCGTTTGCAGTACTCAAGCATGTCTGTCAGGTCTGTGAGCATCTTTATCACCCGTGTTTTGAACTCTCCGTCTGTTAGGTTGGCATCTCCTCGTCACTTAGTTCTCCCACTGGCACCTTGATCTGCTCCCTCTTTTGGGCCACACGTCTCTGTCTTTTCAGCCTGACAGGCTCCTGTGTTTGCCTCTGTGGCTCAGGTAGAGCTGTCGCACCTGTTATGTTGGAAGAGGCGGAGCCTTAGGAATTCACCAGTGTGGAGTGACCTGTTCCCCCTCCTTATGGCGCTGTATGTGGGGGAGGGTCTGAGAGGGAACAATGCTGCTTGCTCAGCACGCGCCCCTTTCCCAGGCGCCTCTCCCGCTTCCTGTGTGGGACTGGTGCCTCTCTAGCTGGTGCCCTGGCTGTGGCTCCAAGTCAGCCAGCCAGTGGATGTTCTAGGACCCTGGAGGCCTCTAAACAGAGGGGCTCTGCTGAGAGACACGCAGTTTCCTTCTCCATTTAACCCCACTGGTTGTCACAGTCAGAAGCACTGAGGCTCTATTTTCCCCCCAGGGGCTGGAACCATGAACCGTGAGGTCTGCTCTCCGGAGCGCTCTGCAGGTGTCCTTACTTTTTAATGTGTGACGGCCCTTTCTGCTGGCCGGCCACAGCTGCTGTCTCTGTCAAACCATGTCCTCTGTCCCAGCTCCTCCCCGCCTGTCTGGATGGGTAGTTCTTCTTTTTTTTCTTTTTTATTGCAATTCTAACAGAACTCCCTACTGTGTGTATGTGTATCTGAAATTTAACAGGCTGGTTTTACCTTTTTCTTTTTTTTTTTTAAGATTTTATTTCATTATTTTTATAAAGAGGGGAAGGGAGAGAGTCAGAGAGGGAGAGAGACATCAATGTATGGTTGCTTTCACCTGCCTCCAGCCATAGACCTGACTGGAGACCTGGTTTGCAACCTGGTTATGTGCCCTAGCTGGGGAATCGAACCTGCGACCTTTGGGTTCACAGGCCGGCGCCTTATCCACTGTGCTACCAGCCAGGGCTAGTTCTTCTTTATATCTTTGTTGGACTTCCATGCAACTCGATTTTCTTGAACTTCTAGTTGTCTGCAGTTTTGAGGTAGATGTATTATTCCTTCTTCGTTGTGGAGGGAGATGCCATGTGTCTACCTACATCTCCATCTTGGACAGAAGTCTCACTAGCTTTATAAAAAATCTTAAGATATGGCACGAAGGTCCTCTCCTGCATGCAAATGTCTGCTTGCTCTGTCCCCTGCCTGATGCTGGAGAGGTCTGTGTGTTTGAGTCTGTCGTCCTCATTCAGACCCAGCAGGGCTGCACCAGGGGCTGAGTCCATTTCCAGAGTGTAGTTGACAGGATGTCTAAAGGCAAAAAACAATGCTGGGGAGGCAGGTGCTGATATAAAGAAAAGGGTTTATTTTCAGATGCTGGCCACCTGGAAGATGGGGACTCATACCTCAAAGCCCATCTCTTCACCTCAGTGGAGGCAGAGGTTTGTTTTTGTTTTTTTAAAGATTTTATTTCATTATTTTTTAGAAAGAGGGGAAGGGAGAGAGGCAGAGAGGGAGAGAGACGTCAATGTATGGTTTCATTTCACCTGCCTCCAGCCACAGAGCTGGCTGGAGACCTGGTTTGCAACCTGGTTATGTGCCCTGGCTGGGAATCGAACCAGCGACCTTTGGGTTTGCAGGCCGGCGCCTTATCTACTGTGCTACCAGCCAGGGCTTGGCAGAGGTTTTTAAGGAGGGAGAGGGAACAGAACAAAGAGATCAAGGAGTGGGGTTGTACAAAGGATGAGCACCATTCATCCTGATCAGGAAGGTGACGGTCCCATGGGCATTATCCCTGCTCCATGGATGAAGGTCAGCAAATATCCTGGACCTGGGATGCCTAAAGGTCGGAGTCTGTAACCTTGGAAGTTAGTCCCTAGGATTCTTCCACAAACATGCTGTTTGTCTGTAGGCTACATATTAGTCCAAGTTAGCACTTAACAGAAACAAGGTTAGGAGAATGGCAGGGTGGCTTCCCATTACCCAGTCGCAACTTTCCACTGTCACACTGGCTGGACCTTCCTTACTGCGCTGGGGACATTTCTGCTTCCTGTGAGTCCCCTCCAGGGGCCTGTCCTTCTGCCTCTTTTGTGGCCCACTTTCCTGGTCTGTCCTGGAGCCTGGGGAGATGGTGCTGACTGCTGGCCCCTGCTGTGAACCCCGATATCTTCCTCTTCTCTCCCTACGCCCACCCTTGGCCTATTTAATGACTTTCCAGGGCTCTGGGTCACCCCTGAAAACCCTGGGGAACCTTGCTCTTTTGGGAAACAGAGGCACATTGCCAATGCATGGTCATTGCATGGGGCATTTTCCCCTAAAGGTCTGTCACTGCCAACACATATATGCACACAATGACACTATGGCACAAAGTTTCCCAGTCGCCCCTTCCCCCATCCTGGGAAATGTATAGTGAGGTCACCAGGAAGAAGGGGGACACTCTCCCTGCAGATAACACCTGACCACAGGAGCAGTGAGGGGATAGGGCACAGGACAGAGAGGTAGCTGCCAGTTCCTTCAGGGTGTCAGGGTTTGGGGACTCATCTCATTAAGTAACCATCCCCGATGTTAACGTCAACATCTGACTCGGACTCGGAAGGGTCACTTCTATCAGAAGGAGCATCCTCAGGCCACAGAGCCTGCCCAGAGGGGCTGGGGAGGAATGGGTAGGTGCCTTGTCCACTGGCCACCGTAAGGCCTATCCCCATTTCTTCAGGATCCTCCAGGACAACTGTCTCTTCTGGAAGACAGGGCATAGAAGGGTCCTCTGTGTCACTGTCATCTAGGACCCTCATGGACACAGAGTTCAAGTCCACGTTGAAGAAGATCCTGTCTGCAGAGCTCTCAGCGGAGCTGTGGTTGTCCTCGAACAACGTGTTGGCCAGCAGTGCCCCCCTGCCCTCGGAGGCCTCGCCGGGGCACTCCAAGCAGCAGGGCCCAGGCTCCGGGGCCAGCAGGGCCGGGGGCTCGGCCTCGGCCTCCCAGGCCTCCTGGTCGTCAGGGTCGCCGCTGTCCTCCAGAGGGGCCGAGTGGTCGGACGCTGGACGCAGAAGCCTGCCGGTCAGCCCATGCATGGAGTAGCCACCTGCGCCGGCTCGTGGCGCGGCTTCGTTGTCACTGTCACTTTCATCATCGTAGCTGTAATCCCACACTTTCTTCTTCCTGTTGACCTGGATGACCTCCACCTCAGCCACGGCTTCCGGCGACAGTGGCTCAGGCAACACCCAGCCCGGCGGGTTGTAAAAGCACTTTAGGAGGGACAGGGGAAGGGGAGAGAGAGGCTGTCAGTTTGAGCTTCTGTCCTTCATTTTCTGTCCGTTCTCCCCACTGCCCGGTCCATCAAAAAACCTCACGAGATGGACCGGGCAGCGGTGAGGACGTGGATGGGCATGGCCACGACACAGCCAACAGCTCTGCCCGGGGAAGCCCATGCGTTCACATCGCCTCGGACCACTCCGGGTCCCTGGCTCAGCCCCAACCTGCACGTGGGAATGGGGTGGCAGGTTAGGAAACTGGCCCAAGGCTCGGGCACTCCAGCAGCCTGGCTGTCAAACCAGGCAGGCGGCCAGGAGCTCCGACCACATCAGCCCTTCCTGCTGCGTCCTCCTTCAAGCCGGGGCGCTGCCTTGCCGGACGGCCATGACATTCTGCAGGGTGCGAGGAACTGGGGGTGGGGAGAAGCTGTGGGGGGCTCACTGCATGCGGTCAAAGCCCCTTGGACTCACCTCCAGAGGGTCCAGGATGACAGGGCTGGGGCGCACTCTCTTCCAACCCTTGGAAGAGAAGGCTGCAGGGCACACAGGTCGGGTGAGCTAGGGAGACTGCTTCACCCAGTCCCCATTCCCCCCACAGGCTGGGCACCGTGGTGGGCACCCTCGGGTCCCTGCTCTCCCACCACCTGCCTGGGCGGCTCCGTCTAGCACACCGGCCCTCCCTGCTTCCCTGGACCCGGCCTGGGGGTGCGGGCAATTCTTCTATTGTGGTGTCCATCGTTTTCCTTTTTGATTCATAGGAACTCACATACAACCCAAATGCTAATCATTGGTCGATGACTTGTTAAATATTTTCCTCCATTCTGCAGTCTTACCATTTTACTTGATGATGACATTTGAGAAAAGGAAATTCTGAATTTTAATGTATGAAAATGCATCCATGTTCCTTTTATATATATATATTTATATATATATTTATTTATTTACTTTGGTGTCTTAGATTCTCCTTTATCTCAAAGCCACAAAGCACCCCTAGACTGCCCTGCGAAACACCACGTTCTGCCTTTCACAGCGCAGTGTGGACCAAAGCGGCACAGCCGTCCGCACCTGCTAGGTAAGGCGCAGCCAAGCGCCAAGTTCAAATACCGGTGGAGGAATCTTTACATAGGTGGCCCTTAAAAAATGAGATTAGGTGAGTCAGTTCAATCAGCAAAATGAGATATCTCTGAATGAAAAATGGCACTACTGCTACAGAAAGAAAGCAGCGGGGTAGGGAGAGGACACACGAGGAGCCTGGCACGAGGTTTTGGAAACACGGATGCGTTCGGTGTGGCTGACAGAGGCGGGACCTGCGCGGGAGCTCAGAGCCCGGCAGAGCGGAGAAGACACCGAGACAGTGGCTGGCTTTGCTGGCAGTGACAGTCACCCAGACACGGGCAACTGCAGGGGACTGTTACACACACAAAATAGGCAAAAGCAGGGGAAAGGATGAATCCCTGCCACCGGGCTCTGGAGCACTGCACCCTGACATGTCACCTCTGCTGTGTAAATGACTTCTTTGCCTTTTTATCAGAGAAACCCACTCTGTGTGCAAAATAAAAAGATAACCTGTATACTCTTCCTGGCCAAGGAACAAAGGAAATAAAGGAAAAGCAGTAAGAAAGAAAGCGATACGAACACCCCACAGCAGGGAAAAGACAAAGGGGAAGGTGCCGCGTTCACACCCGGGGGACCTTCAGCGATCACTAAAAACAACACACAGACCACGTAGAAAAGGAACACGTTTATGAGGACAGAGGCCGCCAGGTGCTGACACACCTTGGTGATTTTAGAAAAGGCGGTTTTCTACTGTGTGAACATTCAAGGAGAGAATAAAAATTCTTAGGTTAAAACGAACACGACAGACAGAAAAGAGAAAAGAAGCAATTACATACCAGCACTTGCGGGAGCATGTTTCTCAAGCATATGTAACCAACCCGCTTCAATATCAGCAGGGTGCTCACAGAGACCAGGGCTATCAGGAGCACGGTGATCAATCCTCCTATTTTGGCAGATTCTGATGACTCTGTCGGTGAGAAATTAAGTGACTTTATTTCAAAATAAACACAACAGACGATCACGGGTGGGACTACACGTGGGACCCCACAGGAGGGTCTGGTTGTGAGGAAGACCTCCAAGGAGCAATCGCTGGAAAACTACTGTTACGTACGGAAATAAAAATAGGATGTAACCCATGTGTACTTTGAAGAAGTGATTAACATGAGAGGTTTAGTGTTTATCATTATGTTCTACGACAGCACTGTCCAACACGGTCGCCGTTGGCCACACGTGACCAGGTGTATTTAAGTGGTTAAAGTTGAAAACAGCCCTGGCTGGTGTGGCTCAGTGGACTAGCGACGGCCTGTGAACCAAAGGGTTGCAGGTTTGATTCCCAGTCAGGGCGCAGGCCAGCTCCCTAGTTGGGGGCTCACAAGAGGCAGCCACGCACTAATGTTTCTCTTCCTCCCTCCCTTTCCTTCTAAGAATAAATAAATAAAATCTTTAAAAAAAAAATCCCTGAAAACACCCCTCTGTTTTCAAGTCACACTGTGACTGACGCGCAGGCCTGGTTGCCCACTGCTGTGAAAGCCAATGCTGGAGAGCAGGTGCCGATGGAACGGAAAGGGTTTATTTCCAGGTGCCGGCCACCTGGAAGGTGGGGACTCAGGTCTCAGAGCCTGTCTTTCACTCTCAGTGAAGGCGGAGGTTTTGTAAGGAGGGAGGGGGAACAGAACGGAGAGATCAGGGGAGCGGGTGGGAAAGCTCTGTCCGTGGAGACCAGCCCGTCCGTTCCAGCAGGTGATGGTCCGGGGGCCACAGGTTTAGTCCGCCCGGTGCCACATCATCCTAAGTCCATGGAGGAAGGTCAGCAAATCTCCCAGGCCTGGGATGCCTGAAGGTCGGGGTCTATAGTCTTTGAAATCAGTTTCTGGGATTCTTCTACAAACATGCTGTTTGTAAGATACATATAGTCCAAGTCAGCACTTACAGAAACAAGGTCAAAAGAACGGTGGGGTGGGTCACAGCTCTCTACTGTGACAACGGTGGCACAGGTCAGGTGCTCAGATGCCACATGTCTGGGCCTCCCTGGACCCTGAGGGGCACCGGAGGACAAAGCACGCCTGGCGGGTGGAGCTCAGCACACCACACGAAGCCATGCCAACCCCGGGGCCTCCCCCGGCAGCGCCCCTTACCCCACTGTCACCCCAATCAATCACAACCCGAGAGAAACTGCCCTGGGGGGAGATTCCAAAGGGCTTCTTTGGGGCAGATTTTTATAGCTTTTCCCTCCCAGCCACACAGCTGGAGACGGGGCGGCTTTCTGAGAAAACACCAGCGGCGAGTTCCCAGGCCTGTGAGCTCCCACCACCAAGGTCTCCTCCGGAGGAAGGAGAGGGGATCGCTCTGTCTGCCGTTCAGATGCTTTTGACACAGAAGAGCTTTCAGCATCGTCAGCGATGACCTTGGCCACGCAGCCAAGTCCCGTCACCTGAGCGACAGCCGGCCTCCCCGAGGGCCAGGCCACCCCGTCTCCCCCGCGGCCACCAACACAGTGCCTGCCCCCAGCACCCCACTGCCTGCTGCACTGGCTTGAGTGATGCCCCCCGTCACTTGGGGGAGACTGACCCCAGAAAGCGTCTCCGCTCCCTGACCTTTCCATTCTTTTCTTTAAGTCGGGTTTCCCTGGGAGGAAAGGCAAGACGTGAATTTTTTGAAAACTGTCCTACCTGGTTCCTGCTCAGGTTGAAGGTGGGTGCACTTCAAGGGTGACCTCTTTATTCTGTCCACATCCTTGGGATCATAGTAAACAGATACACAGTAGGTTGTGTTTGGAATTAACTTGTCCAGGACGTAAGTGTAATTCCCGGTGGTGTTTCTATTTATTTTGAGTATATGCTGTAAACGTAACCAGAAAAGTCAGTAAGACTTGGAGCAAAATTTTACTGAGAGGCAAGTCCTAAGACTATCTTTGGGGATTGGTCTGCAAATCTTAAAAACAGAGAGAAAGATCGGAAGCTCAGCAAGAAGAAGTACTTATAAGTCACTTGGGGCAAGCAATTTATCACAAAACTGCTGCACAGATACACATTTTAAACGTTGATATTTCATGTTACAAATGAGCAGAAAAAGTCCCACTGAGGAGTCATCAGGGCAAGGCTTGCTTCTCTTGTAATAAGATCATCTTGTTTTATCCAAGGCCTGCGTCTACTTGACGTTTCAGAACATGCTTTCACTAATTTGAACTCATTGGTCTCTCAAAAAAGTTTGCATGGTACACGACTGCCATTCTCCAGAGGCCCAAACTCCGGCTCAGAGTGGTTAAGTCACTTCCCCCAGGCCACACAGCTTGCCTGGGGCTAACCTAAGGCTGATGTCCGGTTCCTGTGTCCTCCCTCCAGATCCCTGGCCTCTTCCTCCCCAGGTAGCTCCGTTCCATTTGGGGAACAGAGAGATGTTATGAAGGTTCTCTTATGTGATGACTTTGAGTTTTCAAAGTACATTCTCACGAGGTTTATGAACTAGGATTTCCAGTAGCTCACACGCAGCCTTCTGTAAGTGTTTTTCTGTGAATTTCTATGCGAAAGAAGGAAGGCTTATTTAAAGGGAAACCAGCCTCTGTGCCCCATCCCCCGCCCCGGCTTGGGTGCCCAGCCCCTGGTCCCAGCCAAGGCTGAGCTTCTCGTGCTCACGAAATCACCCCACTCCCCTCCTCTGGCCCCAGCACCCCCACATCTGATCAGCACACAAACACGCCCTAACTTCTCCCCATCTTGAAAAGCCCTCCCTTGACCCTGCTTCCTGCTCACATCACATGGTGACTATCTCCATCCTTTCTAAAAAAAACTCCTGACGCTTCAGCTGCCTCCGATTTTCTCTTCCTTCCCTTTCCTGCACCCAGGACTCGCCCCGAACCACCACATCAAGGTCACCCTGCCTTCCATGTTCTGAAAGCCAATCCCCAATCTCAAGTCTTCCTCAGACGGGTCTCGTTGATGGCATTTGACTTCCGAGATCACTCTACCTTCTGGAACCTTCTTCCGAGAAGAAAAGAAACACTGGCACAGGCAGCGCCATGTAACCTGGAAGTGCTGTCGGCAGGGGGAAGCTGGCACTATGTGGCCCTTGGCTGTGAATTCTGTCTTTGCCATGGGCTGCCCCTCATTCCTGAAGGTCACCAGACTCACCCGCAGGTCAGTCAAAGGCCGTGAGGCCAACACACCCTGCTGTCCTTCAAGGAGCACGCAGACTGGAGCCTTCCTGGTCTCACCCGCTGTTCTGTGTTCCACACAAGTGAAGCCTGTGTAGGTGTGACCTGGCGGCACCGTGACAGCCCCAGGCGGGGAGTGGGGGTGTGTTTTGCAGCCAGTGTCCAGGCATCCAATGTGTCCCGATGACAAAGATGATCATAATCGCAACGTGTGGGTCCCGGAAGAGCCCTTGTTCTTGGATTCCCTTTGGCCTGACGCTGATCAGTTTCTGCACCATCGCAAAGAGTCCAAGGACCTCCACGAGGGCTGGTTCGGCAGGCAGCCCAATGCCGGCTTCCCCAGGCCCGCGGCGCCTGGGTCTCGGGGTGCAGCTGCAGCCAGCAGACCAACCAGCCGTCATCCAGATACACAATAAATGGGAACCCGCCGCACTAAGCGCAGAACCGGGATTCTCCTAAGACCTGTCCTGGTCGGTCCTGAGCAGGGCACCCAGGGATCGTCTTTTTGGGGGCGGACGCCAACTCTTTCCAAAACTGGCACTAGTTTCTCTTCCCATTGTTCGCATCTCTTGTTGCCCCAGTTCCCCGCCAGCCTGTCCCCCGAAAGCACGAGCCCGGGTCCGGCACCGGCTGTGTTGGGGGAAGTCTCGGGTTCTCTCAGCTGTCGCCTCCCGGCCGGGGTTACCCAGGCAGCGAAATCGGCTTGAAAAGCCCACGGATTCTGTTGGGACTAAGGTGTGGAGGCCGGGCCTTCGGGCTGGGCACCGCCCCTCCCCAGGCAGGGCCACTCCCCGTCCCCCGACCAACCCGCACCTGAGGCCCAAGGCAAGCGCCAGGTGGCCCTGGGTTTTCTTCAGCCTCCCTTCCATCGTTCTCAAGTGTCACCCACGCCGATCAGACGCATCCCGTGTCCTCCAGGGGCTGACCGGCCAGCAGTTATGTGCCATGAATGCAACACCTACATGTTCTCTTCTGGGAGCTCCTGGTGGTGCCACCCCCGCTTCAGTTTGAGTACTTCCTCTCCCAGCCCCATCACCCTGTGGTCGCCACTTAGCACCCAGCCAGGCCGCCCTGTGAAAGCCTGGGGTCCTCCGGGGGCCTCGGGCACATCGCACTCCCAATCCAGCCCCATGACCTCACCCTCCTGTTACAGCAGAAAGTTGCAGAAGGGAAGCAAAGGCAGGACCTTCACCACTGCAGTCTCACAAAGAACCAGGAGGGCTAGGAGCGGAGGGAGCCCCGTCTTCCCTGCTGACTCCGCAGCCCTGACCCGGTCTGATAACATTGCCAGGTGTTCTGGCAGCACGAGAAACTATTAGCACAGGAGGAGGGAGTCCTTGGAGTTCTGTGTATCGTCTTTACTACCCAGGAAGGAAACTCTCAAGGCTGTGCTTCTCTCACAAGGCCAGGAAGGTAGGGGAGGGTTCACAGCGCCCAAAGAAGCCCATAGAACAACTCTGGTCACTGCCTGTTTTACGGGGGGGTCCCTAAGGCTAACAGAAAGAGCCCGTAACTGACGTCAGGTAACTGCCCAACATGAATTAACGGCCCCCCTTCACTTACATGTTCTACAGCAGAACGGGAAGATGGGGTCTGGAGCGAGGTAAGAATCTGGGCTAATGAACACCCACACTTATCTAAGTGTGGGGAGTCACGTCCCCCCCCAAAAGCTGGCACCACCTTCATCCACCAATCGGATTGTGACTTCTTTACCCCCACGCCACCGACGCCATGCCCTCGGGACAAGGACCCGCTCTCTGTGTGCTCAGTGCTCTGGGCCTCTGGCCACCCTAGGGTGAGCATGCCACCCCGGCCTCTGGCCACCCTAGGGTGAGCATGCCACCCCGGCCTCTGGCCACCCTAGGGTGAGCATGCCACCCCGGCCTCTGGCCACCCTAGGGTGAGCATGCCACCCCGGCCTCTGGCCACCCTAGGGTGAGCATGCCACCCCGGCCTCTGGCCACCCTAGGGTGAGCATGCCACCCCGGCCTCTGGCCACCCTTGCGTCGCTCTCCCATCCCCCAATTAACGCTGCGTGCTCGTTAACGGGCCTGCTGATCTGTAATTCTTTCCTGTGTAGGCGAGAAGCACCAGGGTTTCCCCAGGAACACGTCCACCCCCGTCCGGGTCACGGCGCCCCAGCTCTCTGCCGTTTCTCAGCCGCCCCGCACTGTGGCCTGAGGACGGCCGGCTTCCCACCGGAAGCAGCACCTGACAGCAGAGGGTTGGCAGGGCCTGCGTGGGTCGTGCGTGCCAGAACTGCGAGCCCCGCGGCCCACCCATTCATTCTCACTCATCCCAGCACCCCGGCGAGTCGGGCAGGAGGACAAATCATTGAAGATTCAGGTCTTTCCAGTACCAGGACCCCTGAGGTTTCTGGCCAACGCCTTCTGGGAAATCTGAGGAAATCCAAAGGGGAGGGAATTGCCGGAAAGTGTTTTCCCTTTGAGCGCGGAGGGCAGGAAGGGGAGAGGCAGGGGCTCCAGGGTGCTGCTCCACCGTGGGCTGCGTCCGTGTCCAAGAAGAGTGCGCCCTGGCCCGCAGAGGGCCCCCCAGCCCCAACGCCCTTTTCCGTGCGTCCCTCCCGTGGGGTCATCCCTCCCCAGGGAGACCGTGCTGTGCTGCTGGGCTCAGTCAGCAGTTTCCCATGACGACGAACTCCCGAGAACTGTTCCTAAAATCAGCCCAGACTGACCCAGATTGCCCTTCAGATCTGGTTATTCAAGTCACCACAAATACCTTTGATGAGGTGGAAAAAAGAAGAAGAAGAAGGGGGTCTGAGGTACCTACTCAGAAATGGTTTTGGCCACTTACCTCTTTCAAAACCCCCTCGGACTGTTCTTCGATGACAAGTGAGGAGTGGAGCCACGTTCCTTCCCCGTTTGGCGCCGTGGGCAGGGTGGCGGGGAACTCCAGGACCACGTTGATGTGGTGGGTGAAGCCGACGACCTCAAACTGCGGTGGCTGCAGGTCCACTGGGGTGAAAACAAAGACACAAGCCCCACGTCAGCTGGCCGCGGGCCCCATGGTCCTGGTACGGCCCTGCTTCTGTCCAGCGGTCTGTCTGCCCTCAGTCCGCCCTGCGCCACGGGTTCTGTCTCATGGTACCCCGAGAAACGGAGCACAGACTCTGGGAGGGAAGCCAGCCCTCTCCCAATTCTCAGGTTGGCGTCTAAATACAAAACTAAAAAGGACTTCTTTCCCCATGACAACGATAATCCATCACCGTTGGGGAAACAGCAGAAAATAGATACTTTTTCCTGAACTTGCTTCGTTGCCTTGGCTCTGCTTTACGCACGTGACTAATACAAATATAAACTGAATTAGCATGCACGGGCCCACACCCCGCTAAGCAAAAATCAAACCATTCTTTACCCACACGCTGTCACGTGGTCCATGCATTCACTTATTTCACAGATACAGCGAACACATGTTTCCCCACAATCAGGCTGGCAAATGCCGGCCTCTGGGTTGAATTTCGCACAGCCCCAAAGTGGAGGATGGTTTCAACTTCTGAAAGCGTTGCAGACAACGAAAGCGTATGTCACAGAGGCCATGCGGCCCCCCAAAGTCTCAGGCGGCTCTTCTCCGGCCCTCTCGGGAAAGTTGGCTGCCCCCGACCTGCATAATTTTCCTGGCTAATTCTATTCCACTCAGCGGTGGTCCCATGATTTAACTGACTCGCTGTTTTGACTCTGACTTTTCTGAAAAGAACCTGTGTATCAATGAGTATTTCTGGAGCTACATCTTTGCTTTTGTCTGCGATCCCGTTAGGACAAACGACTAAAGAGGGATTCTGGATGACAACACATCCATGCGAAGGCTTTTCCTCCGTACTGCAAACCCCTTCAGACACGCTGTGCCAGGGCGTTGGGTATTTACGTATTTTTAACACTTGCCCTGGGAGTCTTAAAAAATGGCATCTCATTGCTTTCACGGCCTCTCTAGTGATGTGAAGACAACCACCTGTGACTTTTGCTTTTCTTTCTCTTCCATGGAGACACACAGGGACGGCTACTGTACACACACCAGCAGGCCGGACTGTCACTGTCACTCTGTGAAGCCTGCCCCCCAGCCGTTCCCGGGGAGCTAAACCCAATCCTTCCCTGGGAAACAGGTTGCAAAGGAGAACACTGAAAAAGTGAGGGCGGCTGGCTGAGGGGTGCAGACCCCAGCTGGGAGCCAACTCTGCTCCAGAGAAGGAAAAGGGGCCGCGGAGCCTGGGCCCCCGGGGCACGCACACCAGGCATCCCCGTGGCGACTGCTACCGGGGTGTGATCTGGGGGCGGGGGGCCACCGTAGGAAAACACTGGCCCAAAAAGATGTGGCAGCTCAGACACCAAGCCATGTCACCGAGCTCGCCACTTCCTGTCAGACTGGACCACACACCGGCTGGCAGCAGGAACAGGTGCCTGAGACGTCACCGCAAAGTACCAGGGACCGTCCCACTTTCTGGATTGGAAAGCAGAGGCTCAGCGAGGCCGGGCGGCCGCACAGCCAGGGTGTGGACCTCGCCTCTGCAGAACTGCCTACTTCCGGGGGTAGAAATGACAACTCTGATGGAC
Organism: Noctilio leporinus; assembly: GCA_004026585.1. Taxonomy (NCBI): domain Eukaryota; kingdom Metazoa; phylum Chordata; class Mammalia; order Chiroptera; family Noctilionidae; genus Noctilio; species Noctilio leporinus. The sequence continues at coordinate 15,483 of PVIW01005854.1, read as the reverse complement.
GTGGGAAGGCGTCTGACGGAGATCCACCTACTTTCTATGTCTGGGAAGATGTGGCCCTGGCAGCGGACCAACGTGGTGTTCCCCCGGGACCCGACAAGCCACAGAAGGTACATCTCCGCCATGTTCGTCCACAGGTGCGTGAGGTCACAGTGCGGCCTCGTGATGCCGGCGCAGTGCGGTACCATCTTCACGTCTTCTTTTTTACTTGGGTGCGAAAAGAAACGGTGAAAGGAAAACCTCAGCACTGACAGGACGAGAACCCGGTGAGTGTGTGGCCTACGTCCTCCTTCCCCTGCGGCTCTGATCAGGAGTCACTGTGTCATGGCATCGGACCCAGGGTGTCACGGGCACCCCCCGCCCCCGCCCGGGACCTGGCGTCTCTCCAGCTGGGGACCCCGTGGCCAGTGCCGAGTCAGCCTGCCCTACATGGGACAACACAGGCACCGATCTCCTCCGTCTCAGACAGGCATCGGGCGATCCGAGGGACTGCCTGGCGCAGGGAGAAACTTAGACGTTAGCCAGCGTGGCCCGGCTGATATGGCTCCGTTGGTTGGAGCACCGTCTGGAAACCTAAAGGTTGCGGGTTCAATCCCTGGCCTGGGTGCGGGCAATCGATGGCTGTTTCTCTCCCTCTCCCCGCCGCCCCCTCTGAAAGCAATGAAAAAAATATCCTTGGGGTGGGGGGGATAAAAGGAAAGACGACCTTGGCACGCACCAAGGAGAAAGTCAAAGGCCCTCTGCTGTGTCAGTCAGTAGGACTAACAGCTCTAAGTAAACACAGAACACAAGGACCCCTGCGGACCCCCTGGACCCAACGAGGCGAGAAAAGGCGCTGCCCACTTTGTCCTCGGCCGGCCCGCCCCGCCCCGCAGCGGAAGGGCTGGCTGGCATCAGTGCTCTGCTCGCTGCTGCGGCTGCAGGGCCAGGAAGCTCTGTCGGGGCCCCTTGCCTCCCGAGCAAAGCCAACGGATCCAAGCTGTTGACCCGGTCATCGACCTCTGCACTCCTGTCCTCAGGGTATGACACACTTGCAAGCATGAGAGAAGTCATCGTGAAAACCGCTCACACTCATTATTTTGCTTCTGAGGCTCTGCGCTTTGGTTATAAACAGCAGCTTTATCAAAAGCGGCCTTGAATTGTTAGAAGTATTCGATTTAAGCCCTGGCTGGTAGCACAGTGGATAAGGTGCCGGCCTGCGAACCCAAAGGTTGCAGGTTCGATTCCCCACTCAGGGCACATAAACAGGTTGCAAGCCAGGTCTCCAGTCAGATCTGTGGCTGGAGGCAGGTGAAAAGCAACCATACAGTGATGTCTCTCTCCCTCTCTGCCTCTCTCCCTTCCCCTCTTTCTAAAAATAATGAAATAAAATCTTTTAAAAAAAAGAAGTATTCGATTTAATTACAAAAGGAGTTGAGCTTTGCCTTTGGACTTCTAAAGCTCTGGGTAAGACACACTCCGGTGTGGGGGAGGGGCTCTGTCGAGTGTAAGATCCCCTCCTTTCCACTCCCACACCGTAGAAAGATAATACATACATTTATAAAGATTTTATTATTTTCAGAGAGAGGGGAAGGGAGGGAGGCAGAGAGGGAGAGAGACATCCATGTGTGCTTGCCTTTCACCCGCCTCCAGCCGGGGACCTGGCTGGAGACCTGGCTTGCAACCTGGTCATGGGCCCTGGCTGGGAATCGAACCAGCGACCCTTGGGTTTGCAGGCCGGCACCTTATCCATGGTGCCACCAGCCAGGGCTGATCATACATACATTTAGCAAGAGAAAAATGAAATGCCCAACTAACCTTGTGTACGTGTACCATAACGTGTAGTGAGTAGGTTCAATGGAACGGTTTCTTAATTCCCATGATAAAATTGGCTGGAAATTTCTCAACACCATGTTGAAAACACAATCGTCTTTTGAAAATTCTAGAGAAAACAGGCGGAGGGGTGGGGAAAAAATAAAGTTAAGAGGGGTAACAATAAACAGACACTGCAGCAGGGAGCCCGGAGTTGCCTCCAGGCCACTGTCCCATGGCCTCATGTGTCTAGAGCCCACACCCCCAGTCCCTGCACCCCCTGGGCTGGCCTTCTTTTGTTCCTAGAAACACAGGCCTGGGTTGTGGGCTGGGTCCCCATTCAGGGACATGTGTGGCAGGCAACGGAACACTGATGTCCCTCTCCCTCTCTCCCTCCCTTCCGTCCCCTCTCTCTAAAAGTAAATCAATGAAATCTTAAAAATATATACAGAATAAAAATAAAAAAACGTATTAAAAAAATGGCCTTCCTCTCTCTGGCACCAGGGAGTGAGAAACAGGCAGAAGAATGCACGTTAAAGGGGAAATGGCTTCTGGATCATTTGCGTCTGGCTAGATCCATGTCTTCCTGTTCTCCTATGAGGGGTTTAATTACGCGGAGCAGTCCCTTCGGGGGTTTTCACACCATCTCCAGCGTGACTTCTCGCCATAGTTTTGTGGGACAAATGTGAATCCCAGAATTGGCTACTTCTGTCTCCTTTTACAGAGAAGGTATTTGAGAAAAGAAGGACTCAAACACAATGGGCGACAGACCTGGGATCAGAAACACGCAATTTCCCATGTTTCAGGCTTCAGAAGGGTCACCCAGCACTCGAACCCTCACGTAAAATTTGGTCAAAGCCAAGAAAAACCTCTTACCAGGTGAATCCTCGAACATACCAAACGGGAGGCCCCAGTCCGCTAGGAAGAGGAAAAACACGTGAGACAAACACAGGATTCGATGCGTAACTGCTGCCCTGAGCCGTGTTGACTTTTTGGTTTTTAGCAGCAACGCAAGGCGTTTATTCACGATTCTGCAGACATGTGAGCACGAGCCACCAGCATGCAGGGCGGGCGCCTCGTGTTGATTTTTGCACGAAGACTTCCTCGTGCTAGAACTGGGACACACACGCTTGAGTCACGGCTCCTGAGCGCGCGGACGCCGGTGCTAGCAGCAGCTGGGCCCAGGCTTGTGTCCCCGAACGGGAATGGAGTGGGAGCCCCTACCAGTGACAAGGGCCGGCTGGTGGCGGGAGTGTCCTGGGGACGTGATTACCTGTCTGGAAACAATCTCTGAATCCAGATACGCGTCTTGCTAATGAATAAACTCTAAAGGTAAAGCGGTTCGCCAAGGGTGGTGGAGCAGGAAGGTGGCAGTGATGGGAAGTGGCTTCCGCTATGCTTTCCAGTCACCCTGAGCTGGGGGAAGGTGGCTGCCTTTTGTCGGGGGGCGGAGGACCCGGATGTCATTTTCACCCTGCCCGGGAGGGGTCCCGCTCTTAACCCCTGGACAGATGCCATAGGGAGACTAGAACAAAAGCCGTGGAAATGTGGAGGAAAGGCAGAGACAACCACAGGAAAAAAATAATAACAGAAGCTTTAACCCCAAGTCCAGGAATGACTTTTCCGCCCGGTGACTCCGGTAGGAGATGTGGCGTCTTCCCGACTGAGAGCAGGTGACCAATGTCCCCCGGGGTCCAAGTCAGGGGGACGTGCCCATCGTTAATGAACCTGAGGTCATTCTGGTTGATTTAATTTTTCCCGGAAAATTAACAATGGGTCGGAAGTCTACACTGCCTCCCGCCGGACTTCCTCGCTGCGCCCCCCCCGGAGGCCCAGCTACTCCCCGAAGGGCTCCTGGTGGCGGGGACACGCGGGCCTGCCGCCACCAGAGCCGTGACCAGGAGTGACACTTACCCAGGAGACACAAGGTAAGCAGTCTAATCACACAGGTGCCGTGGCTCCAAAGCATCGTGGCCATTTCGCGAGTCCTTCTTCCCTTTCACATCTGAAAGGAAGTCAAGTGTCGGGCGACCAGGACCCTGGTACCTGAGGCACCAGCACAGACGGGACTGAACGGCTGGTGGGAGAGGCCTGCCCGCCACCTCCACCCGCCCCACAGAGCCGGGCCGTGTGCCCCACGCGGGCACCCCGACCTCTCCTCAGGAAGGGATTTTAAATAATCATTGCACAGCCTCAGGATGCAGAATTCCAAACGTACTTAAAAGTAAATAGTGAAGACTCGCTCCCTTTAGAAACGACTTTTATTATTATTTGGTGGGTCCTTCAGAGCATCTCTGTGCCTAAGCAAAACCAAGCTAAGTTATTTCTGTCGTTTTTCTAGACAAGAGTGGGCACAGGCATCCCCTGCCCTGCCCGGCTTTCCCATTTAGACACATATTTGGGAGACCTTTCCCTATGAGTCCAAGAGAGAATTTCCTTGTTGCTGTTCTTCCAAGTCGTGCTGCTGGTCCTTCATATCATCCGTGCCCAAGGCGGCTGGCTGCCAGGCACAGGGCTGAGAGGTCAAGAAGTAACCCGGCTCCACGGGGCTGAACCCAGGCAGAAGTCAGAGGACACGGATGCTGGCGGCGGTGCCCACCCAAGACAGGATCCCGGGGCAAAGTCACGGGCAGGCAAAGGGGAGGCAGGTCTGCAAGGGCAGGCAGGAGAGCCCAGGCACAGAGGGCCGTGCGTCCGTGATTTTCACGGGAAGGCTGCAGTCCCACCTGGGGGCTGCCTGCAACGGGAGGCCTCCGCCTCCCACAGCCTCTCCCCTGGGCGGTCAGCAAGCTCTGGGATTTCTAAGCATCGGGTTCCCCCATGAAAAACCGTCCTCTTATTCCAAGGGGGATGGCGCATGTCTTCGTATCTGTAAGAACTGTTCTCACGAACGGCCTTTCCGCACCCTCGCCTGCTGTGCTATCGTGTTGCCGCTGTCTTCTCACGTGCGTGCACGGCTGGGGACCTTCCTCAGGTGTGGGGCCACGTGGAGGTGACTTCCTTCTACCTGAACATCTGCCCCGTCCTTCTTCCTGATGGCAGCACCTCTCGGCCTTCGCTCTGCATCTGCAGAACTTGGCGTGTACGTGCACACACACACACACACCCTGGAAGTCCTCTCCCCTCCCGTCCTCCCGCTCTGCGGGTGACTCACACTCTCACTCCACTTGCCAGCAGGTGCCTGGTAATCAGATTCTCCCTTGCTGGGAAAACCAAGTTCGTCCTCTGGCGTCCTGCCCGAAATGGTTCCCGAGGCTCCTCAAACCCTCCCTGGCTACAAGCAGGTGGGCCCCCCTGACGCCGGCTCTCACCACCGCCCCCTCTGCAGCCCAGTCCGCCTTGGTCCCCGGAAGGGCCCCACCGCTCCCCTGCGGCCGATGGGAAACTCTGAATCACTTTCCCTCTGAACTGGCCCTCTGTGAGTTAAGTCTGATGGGACGAAGGAGCCAGAGCCCTGGGCCTGGGGGCTCGGCTCACCTGGTCTCCCCTCTCCCCACTCCTGCCCTGCAGGGTGAGCTGCGTTGCTGGCTGCCAAACTTGAGGGTGGAGGCAAGCTGGTGCAGGCATGTTTTCCCAGTGTGTGTGCGGGCATGTTTTCCCAGTGTGTGCGGGCATGATTTCCTGGTGTGTGCGGGCATGTTTTCCCAGTGTGTGCGGGCATGATTTCCTGGTGTGTGCGGGCATGTTTTCCCAGTGTGTGCGGGCATGATTTCCTGGTGTGTGCGGGCATGTTTTCCCAGTATGTGCAGGCATGTTTTCCCAGTATGTGCAGGCATGATTTCCTGGTATGTGCAGGCATGTTTTCCCGGTGTGTGCAGGCATGTTTTCCCGGTGTGTGCGGGCATGTTTTCCCAGTATGTGTGGGCATGTTTTCCCGGTGTGTGCAGGCATGTTTTCCTGGTGTGTGCGGGCATGTTTTCCTGGTATGTGCGGGCATGTTTTCCTGGTGTGTGCGGGCATGTTTTCCTGGTGTGTGCAGGCATGTCCTCCCGGTATGTGCACAGCGAGAGTGAAAGCTGGTCTGGTGGGGGTGAGAGCCATGCCAGCCCCGATGCCAGCATGCCTGTGAGCAGGGGTTTACAGACGGTGGACAGTCAGCGCGCCATGGCCTGGGATGGCAGGTCCTGGGGAGGGAGACTTGACCTCCCCACAGCCCACCCCCGGGCTGTGGGGCGGGGCAGCTCACAGGGTGGCCATTGGCCTCTAGGGCTGCCAGCGCACGGGCCCCGGGGAGCTGTGTGGGCCTGGGTGTCCCCGTGCGTGAGCACTTGCCGGGGACCCTCTCTTCCCCAGCGTAGTTTCCTCTCGCCTCCTCTGGCTGCCCCCAGACCTGCACTCAGACCTGGCTGGGCCCCTACAAAGCAGATTGGTAAAAACCAGGGCAAGCGCGTACAACTTGACCCTTAACATGGAATTGTTACCAGAGACACCCTGGTTCTTCTCGCCGGTGACGTGAAGAATCCCAGATCAGCGAGCCTTTCAGAGAGCACCCCGAGTTGATTAGCCAATGGGAGAGCAAAGCCAGGGTCGCCAAAGCCCAGGGTGGCCAGCTCGCCCTAGGGTGGCCAGAGGCCCCGCAGCTGAGAGCACCAAGAGCTCTAAGAGCAACGCGAGAGCGAGTCCTCTGCTCTGAGGACTTCCTGTTAGCGGGACAGGGTGAAGAGGTTACGTACTGATGGGCGGACGAAGGCAGTGCCAGCTTTCCTCGGGGACGTGACTTCCCAAACTTAGGCGTGTGCGGGGGTCTGTGAGCCCGCGCCCTTGTCTTGCTCCAGGCTATTCGTTCGCTGTGTCTGCAGGACGGCAGGCGGGCAGCTAATCCTCGTTTTGCGGACTTTTCCTTTGAGCACTGGGGACCCCTCCGCCCTCGCCTTCCAGGCCTTGGGATGAATACACAGTCCCAAGACTTTCCTTCTCCCAGCCCGTGGAGACGACACACACAGACTTTCAAGGGCTCCCCCCCCTGTCCTGCACCATCACAGTTCACTCGTGTTCAGGATTCCTGGCCGCCTGGCCGCCTTATCGGACCAGGCTCAGGATGACTGGGTCAGCGACGGGACGGGTCTCCCTCCGCTTCTGGCCTCCTGCACTAAGCTGTTTATGAGATTGTAATGGTGAAGGTCCTGCCTTTGTTTCCCTCCTGCTACTCATGCTTTCCTTTTTTTTTTTTTTAAAGATTTTTGTTATTTTTAGAGAGAGGGGAAGGGAGAGAGACAGAGAGGGAGAGAGACACCCTTGTATGGTTGCCTTTCACCTGTCTCCAGCTACAGACCTGGCTTGCATCCTGGTTATGTGCCCTGGCTGGGAATCGAACCAGCGACCTTTGGGTTCGCAGGCCGGAGCCTTATCCACTGAGCCACCAGCTAGGGCTCTGCTACTCACTCTAACAGGATGACATTAAATAGCAAATTTAAAAATGACAAGTGGAGGCACAGAGACTAGGGAAGACAAGAAAAAGCTTTATGTTTTAGTACCTTCAAGTGACATTTTGTCCTGGGAAATGGCATTTTCTTTTGGCCTTTGGACCCTTTTTGTTTCATTTCCATAGTTTCTTTTTTCCTATTTTTCCTATTTTCTGTCCCATTTGCTGGCTTCTCTACACCAGGGACCCCATTGTCCAGGGCCGCCTCTGTCTCCCTCATCCGAGTCTTGCTGACTGTCCTCAGCTTTGTCCCCTTCAGTCCGAGTTCACTGCGCTGCAGCCCAGCCCTTTGCTACATCCAACGCGTTCCAGCCCTGGCTGGTAGCACAGTGGATAAGGCGCCGGCCTGTGAACCCAAAGGTCACAGGTTCGATTCCCAGCCAGGGCAACATAAGTAGGTTGCAAGCCAGGTCTCCAGTCAGGTCTGTGGCTGGAGGCAGGTGAAAAGCAACCATACATTGATGTCTCTCTCCCTCTCTGCCTCTCTCTCTTCCCCTCTTTCTAAAAATAAATAAATAAATAAAAAATCTTAAAAAAAAAACCAAAAACAAAAACGCGTTCCTTCCCCGCCGCAGGTACCCGGTTGCCCGCCCTTGTTTCCGGCCTCAGTTTCCCTGGCCTTCACGTCTTCCCAGGGGTTGGCAATCTCCCTTCTCATCCCAGTTTTCAAATTTTCCCCTTGAGCTCTTCTGATGGAATTCTTCGTTTCATCCTGTTGGTGCAGGATCTCAGGCTGTCGGGAAGTCCCTTCTCTTCCAGGCGTTGTGCTTTCTTTTGAGGAAGACTCCTGACAAGGACGTCTCTTTCATTTCCTTTTTCTGTCCCCTCCACGTCTGTTCACCTGCTCGTCCCTGGACGGCTGTGTCACCTGTCACTGCGATCAGCGGAGTGAAATCTTGGCGTCTTCGTACAAGTGTGCCTGATTCCAGTTTGCCCCTAGGTCTGGCGCAGAGGTGGGGACACACCGGCACGTGGGCAGGTGCACCCGTTCCTCCTGGAAGCAGGTGCGGGCCAGGCTGATTCCCTGGGGGCGGCTGGCTGGCTGCAGAGTCCACACCAGGCTGCAGGCAGGTGGTCCCCCTGATGCTGCCGCTGGCTTGTCCAGCTGTCAGCCCCGCGGACTTGCCCCGGCTCCCTGACCCCTGACTCCGTGAGAAAAGGAAAAAGCTAAATGTGCTAAGGACTCATTTCTTTCTTTCCTAAATCATTTTTAAGACTTTTGTTGACTCACCAATATAGTTTCTGGTGGTCAGGCACATGCAAATTTTACGCATTTTTAAAATTCCCAGAATTAACACAAGAACAAGGGGAAGGCTTCAGAACACCTCTCCCCACCAGTCTGTAAGCCCCTGGCTTTGGGGGGAAACTCAGTGCACGCAGCTTCCTGCTGGCTCCTGCACCTTTGCAGTGGCCCAGACTGCCTCCACCTGGATCCTTCTGGTTGGTTTTCTCCTTTTTCCAGCCCCGGGCGCGCCGGCTCTCCCATTCACGGTCACCAGCTTCATCCTGGAGCAACGCAAGTCCCCAGGAACAAGTACGGTCATGCTCTGCTCTAGCTCTGTCTTTCCCACGCCGTAAAGTAAAAGGCCCGTTTCCTTCTGATATGGGAAGATTTCAGAAACCACTGTGTTCCCTCTGGGGCCACGATGGACCGTTTTCCTTACGTGGTCGCATCAGATAAAAGTTCATTTCATCATTCACCAGCATTTTGTATTCAGTAAAATATAGTAACAGGCCCTGGCTGGTAGCCCCGTGGCTAAGTGCCAGCCTGCCAACCCAAAGGTCCTTGGTTTGATTCCCAGCCAGGGCACGTAACCAGGTTGCAAGCCAGGTTTCCAGTCAGGTCTGTAGCTGGAGGCCGGTGAAAGGCAACCATACATGGATGCTTCTCTCCCTCTCTGCATCTTTCCCTTCCTCTCTCTCTAAAAATAATGAATAAAATATTTAATAGTAACGGAGTCAAAGAATATACATGCCCTGGACTCTTCAGTTGCTGGAAGGTTTGAAAGTGTACAGGAAAATGAGGCCAATGTGGCCCTGTGCATGCAAGTGGGAGGAATGGAATCTATGTTTTAATTAAAAGTTCACTTCCAAGACAGCACTTCTGGGGCAACGGTTCTTCTAACTTTAAAACGCAAATTACAATACTATTTGTCAAATCATAGGAACCAAATTTCAGGCAGATTTTCTTTAACTTTCAAGTCAATACATGAGAAACTTGAAAAGGACTACAGGTAAGAATTAAAGAGCCAGGCCCTGGCTGGCGGCTCAGTGGATAAGGCGCTGGCCTGCGAACCCAAACGTTGCTGGTTCGATCCCCAGCCAGGGCACATAACCAGGTTGCAAGCCAGGTCTCCAGCCAGATTCTTAGCTGGAGACAGGTGAAAGGCAACTAGACATGGATGCCTCTCTCCCTCTCTGCCCTTCTCCCTTCCCCTCTCTGAAAATAATAAAATCTTTAAAAAAAGGAAGAGTCATGCAGAGTTTTGATTCTCAACAATCGAGAAACAACTTGTGCACTACAGCACTTAAAAAGTTCAAGCCATTTGCTGGGGCACGCAGGTCAAACCCTACCAAGCACACCCATGTGGCCAGGGATGTCTATGTATGTTTTCTTTCGGTTTTGGTCAAGCATCCACCTGCCCTTTTCCTCTCTAATCCGCACAGCAGGTGGGGGTGTGGGGGGGGGTACTTAGAAGAGAGCCACGCGGCCTGTGCAGCCCACTCGGAGGAGAAGGGGCCGTTCCAGGACTCCCCGCCCCTGCCTCTGCCCCTCCCCCGTCCCCGCTGACTTCAGACTTGCCACACAGCTTCCTAAGACCTCTCCCCGGAAAAGGGAAAAAGAAAAGGCGGGGGTGGGAGTTGAGGATAGGAGGCTGGGGAATGGGGTGGGAGGTAGGGTCCTGCGGAAGGAAATGGAAGAAGTAGTGCGAGGATAAAAGGGGCGGGTGTGCAGCGCTCTCCTGCGAACCTTCGCAGGGCGCGGGGTCGCTCGCCCGACGCGTCCCTGGGTGTAAGTCGCCAATCTGCCCGCGGATGGAACGCAGCGCCCGCGCGCACCCAGTTCCTCCCGACCCGGGGGTCCGCTCCTCCGCCCCGCCGCTCCAGCCTGCCCGCGCCCGAGGCGGCAGGACAGGCGCCCGCGCCCCGCTAGGCTCCGGCCGGCGCAGGCTGCCGGCGGGGGAGGGCGCAGGCGCCCGCGGGGAGCGATTCCGGGAAGCGGCCGCTGGGACGCGAGTGCCCGCCGGTTGCAGCCCCGGCCCCCGCCCCCTCCCGCTGCCCCAGCCCGCGCGTTACCTTGGCGGCCGGTCGCCGCTCGGGTCGGGACGCTGGCCGCTGCCCCAGCCCCGCAGCCGGCTCGCGGGCGCCTTCTGCCCCGGGTCCCACGCCGGCCGCCCTGCAGCCTGCGCGCCGCGACGCCTTCCGCGGGCGCGGGCAGGAGCGCGCGGAGCGACCCGCGGGGGCCGGGAGACTCCAGGGCCCGAGTCCCGGCTGGAGCCTCAGGCTGCGCTCCCGGCGGCGTCGCGGGCAAGTCCCCAGGGCGGGTGCGCGCGCCGAGCGCCGCCGCCTCCTCCGCGCTCCGGGGCGGGGTGGGCCGGGCGGCCGGGGCGGGGCGGGGCGGGGCGGGGTCTGCGAGCCCTCCCGCCTCCCTGCGCCTTCCCGGCCGCGCTCCGGCTCCCCGCCCGGCCCTGGGCGGCGCTGTCGGGAGCCTCCGTTGGCGGCGCAGCCTTTCCCGGAAGTCAGCGGCGGCGCTGGGCTGCTGCTCGCGCCCTAACAGCCTAGGAGAATGTGCACACGCGTGCACACGCGTACACATGCACACACACGCGTGCACACGCGCGCGCACATGCACAGTCAGTGGGGGAATTTGGCTCCTTTAATTCCCTCGGTGTCCTTGGGGGCCAGAACAATGCCTGGAACATTTAATTCATTCAGTCAACATGTGTTCAGTGGGTGGACAGGAAGAAGCCACAGCAGCTCAAATATCGATCCTACCCGAAGCGACCTGCAGCTGCAGTGCAACCCGGGTCAAAATACCAGGGACGTTTTTCACAAAACTGGAAGTTGGTGCGGAACCACGAAAGACCCCACGTAGCCACACAGTCTTGAGAAAGAACAAAAGAACGAAGTTATGCTACCTGGTATCAAACTGTATACTACAAGCTCATAGTAAGTACGATGGCATGGTACGGGCATAAAAACATGTGTGGGGGGGCAAATCTTGGAGTTTCGTTAAGAACGTGTGTTTATTCTTACAGGTTTAAACTTCAGTCACCTTCAAAATAGTACCCATTTGATGCAATCCACCTATCAAAACTTTTTTTTCCACCACCCAACACAGTTTTTGAACTTGTCAGTTGTGATGCCTTTTAGTGCCCTGTCCGTTTTCGTTTCACCTCTTGCACATGGGCAAAATGTTTCTCTTTGAGGGCTGTTTTCATTCAGGGAAATAAAAATGTCACCTGGGGTGAGATCAGGTGAATAAGGAGGATGGGGCATAGGGGTGGTGCTGCTTCTGGTCAAAAACTGCTGAACGCCCAGCGTGATGTGGGCAGGTGCCCTTGTAAATCACCCATCATGAAGTGGGCAAACACGTTGAAAGTCTTTAAAACAGAATTCACTAGAGTCAAATGCAGCCTCTCACAACAACGCTAGCTGGTGCAGTGGTACAGATGAATTCCTGTAACACTCACCTAGCAAGGGAAGCCTGTCCTACAAGGGGCCTGCCCTCCAGAAGATAATTCCAGCTTTTTTGCCCCCCCCCCTCCCTGCTTGGTATATTTGGTATATAGATAAATGGAACAGATTGAGAGTCTAGAACAAACTAATGCCGATATGGTCAATTAATATACGACAAAGGAGGTAAGAGCATGGGGCAAAATCAGTTTCTTCAATAAATGGTGTTGGGAAAACTTGACACGTACAAAAAATTGAAAGGATCATTTTTTTTACACCATATACAAGAATAAACTTGTATAAGTCAGAATGAATTAGACTTAAATGTAAGACCTGAAACCATAAAACTCCTAGAAGAAAACATAGGCAATAATGTCTTTGACATTGTTCTTAGAAATATTTTTTTTCTCTTTTTTATTTTATTTTATTTGTTTATTTTTTCAAACCCTTGTGGTGAGGGCAACTTTCAGTAGATCGCAGCAAGGGAGAAAAATTTTTTTTTTTTTTTTTTTGATATGACTTCTTGGGCAAGAGAAACAAAAGAAAAAAATAAACAAATGGGATTACGTCAACTAAAAAGTTTTTCCACAGCAAAGGAAATCATCGAAAAAATAAAACAACCTACTGAATAGAAGAAGATATTTATTCATCAGTGATACATCTGGTAAGGGGCTAATATCAAAATACATAACGAACTCATGCAACTTAAAAGCAAAACAACAATCACAAAACAACAACAAAAAGCAATCCAATTAAAAAATGGGGAAAAATTAATAAAAAGGTGAATCCTCTGGTATGTGAATTATATCTCAATAAAACTATTTAAAAGAAAAAAAAAAGGGGGTGGGGGACAACGGTCCTGAATAGACACCTCTTCAAAGAGGCGGCCAATAGACATATGAAAAGATGCTCAACATCACTAATCATCAGAGAAATGCCAATTAAAGCCACGGCCAGATATCACCTCACACCTGTCAGAATGACTATCATCCATAAACAAACAAGAGTTGGCAAAGATGTGGAGAAAAAGGAATTTTCATGCACCGTTTGTGGAAATGAAGATTGGTGCAGCTGCTGTGGACAGCAGTATGGAGTTACCTTAAAAATTAAAAATTAAACTACCTATGGCCCGGAGAATTTGTAAACGCTTATTTAAAAGAATATATGCACCCCTGTGTTCATTGCAGTGTCACTTACAATAGCCAAGATTTGGAAGCAGCCCAAGTGCCCATGAGCAGATGAGTAGATAAAAAAGCTGTGGTATATTTACACAATGGAATACTACTCAGCCCTAAAAAGGAAGGAAATCTTTTGTGACGGTGTGGATGGACCTGGAGAGTATTATGCCAAGTGAAATAAGCCAGTCAGAGAAAGACAAGTACCATGTGACTTCATTCATACGCGGAATCTAATGAACAAAATAAAGTAAAAAATAAAATAGAAACAGACTCATAGAGACCGAGAACAGACTGACAGTGGTCAGAGGGGACGGGTTGTGGGCGGCTGGTGAAAAAGGTGAAGGAATTAAGCAAAAAATCTAAATAAAACCCCTCACAGACGCAGGCAGTCGTATGGCATTTTCCAGAGGCAAGGAGGTGGGAGAGAGAGAAAACGGTCACGGAGGGACAGATGGTGATGGAAGACGTGCCCGTGAGGAGGTGGAGCCAGTCCCTCCTCGGAGCCTCTGAGGGAGGAACCCCGAAAGCCTAGCCGCTGCCGGAAGAGGAAGTGTGGCGCAGGCCTGCTTCCTCCCCCTCAGTTGCAGCCTTCTGGGTGGAGAGGTAAAGAGGCATCATACCAACCTCAGCTCAGGGACCAAGCCACATGCAGACCAAGCCTCTGTCCTCACCTGATTTTCCGAATCACTCATTTCCTTCCTCTTTCAGCCTCTTTCTAAGCCACCATCTCTAGTACTTCACCCCACTAGACTTCTTACAGGGAAGGCGCCTGGCCCCCGGCCGCGGCTGCTCTAAAGAACCCACATCCTCCTTTGACCAGACCAGGCCGGCTGCCCACTGCTACCAAAGCCAGGGCTTTATTTTCAGGCGCCAGCCACTGGGGCGATGGGGACTCATGTCTCAAAGCCCATCTGCACATTTTAGTGGAGACAGACGTTTTTATAAGGAGGGAGAGGGGAACAGAACAAAGAGATCAGGGGAGGGGTTGGAAAGTTCTCTATGTGCAGACCAGCCCTGTCCGTTCCGACAGGGCAAGGGATGGTCCCATGGGCATCATCTTGGTTTAGCCATCTTGGCTTCACGTCCTCCCAGCTCCATGGCAGACGGTCAGCACATCTCCCAGACCTGGGATTCTTGGACCGAAGAAGCTGTCTCTTTTGAAGTTAGTTCCTAGGGTTCTTCTACAAACATGCTGTTTATCTACCAGCTACGTATTAGTCTGAGTTAGCACTTACAGAAACAAGTTCAAAAGAATGGTGGGGTGGGTTACAATTTTTCACCATTACAATTTGTCATTGTTACAAATCCCCATTGGCCTTTTTTTTTTTTTTTTTTGCATTTCTATGGAAGTTAGATGGTTGTAGCCAAAACAACTAAGAAAACTAGAAAAAATTTAGAGTCTAGCCTAGATCGTAAGTGAACAATTTACAGATAATTTACTGAATTAGAATTTAATTTTTGTAAGTGTGTAAAATAAATTTGACTGAAACATCATTTTTTTTTGTCCTAAAATCACCCTCACATTTATTAAGGAGCCAAGTCAAGGCCAGTCCTTTACTGCTTTAAGTCCAGTTCAGTTTGGCCTGATTATTTGCATAAACACAACAGAAATAGCAATTAACCATGTTGGCTTTTTAAATTTTTTTAATATTTATTTATTTTTAGAGAGAGGGGAATGGAGGGAGAAATGGAGATGTACAAGATTTACGTTGGTCCGTTGCCTCTTGCACGTCCCCAACTGGGGAACCTGGCCTGCAACCCAGGCATGTGCCCTGACTAGGAATTAAACTGGTGACTTTTTTAAGATTTTATTTTATTTTATTTTATTTTATTTATTTATTTGAGGTGGCGGGGGGGGGAGGGAGAGAGGGAGAGGGAGAGAGAGAAGGGCAGGGAAGAAGAAAGAGAGAGAAACATCCATGTATGGTTGCCTTTCCCCTGCCTCCAGCTACGGACCTGGCTGGAGACCTGGCTTGCAACCTGGTTCTGTGCCCTGGCTGGGAATTGAACCAGAGACACTTGGGTTCGCAGGCTGGCGCCAATCCACTGGTGACCTTTTTGTTTGCAGGCCAGCACTCGGTCCACTGGGCCACACTAGCCAGGGCTCATAGAGGCTTTCGCGAATCCAGTTTGCTGGGCTGTTACAAGGAATTTCTAGACTGACCTTCCCATGGCCAACAAGCCAAGCAACACAGTAGCCACCAGGCTTTGCAATACCTATAGGTTCGAGTAGACTCTTCAAGTCTTCGAGGTTCCAAAATGTCTTGAGGTTCTTCCTCATCACCTCCCAGGAAAGCAAACTTTGCTTCTTACCTGGAAAGACTGCCATGAGCTGTATGAGTAAGGCGCCAGGTCATTTCTCCAAGGGGCTATTTTCGGATCCAAAGTCAACTTTTTTTTTTTTTTTTTTTTTTTTTT